>NW_004624768.1:20988346-21062810 GCF_000247695.1 Heterocephalus glaber
AAAAAAAAAAAACACCAAAACCCCCCACTTTTACAAGCATGAGAAACCATGGTACACAGCAGGAGAAGATATTTACAACATCCATACATAACTGACAAAGGGCTCCTATCCAGGACACAGAGCACCTCTTCCACATAAGTGGTCATTAGATGGAGGTGTTCTGGCCGTTCCTCCCTCCCCATGGAGCTGTGTGGCCAAGTCTGGAGACATTTTTAGATACAGGAGGGATGCTGCTGGCATCTTGTGGCTGGAAGCTAGGGATGCTGCTAAACCTTCTACCCAGGGCAGAGATTTATCTCCTCCCCAAAATCAATAGTTGTAATCAGTGGGAAACACTGCTAAGGAAAACAGACAATCTTGTGGGAAAATGGGCAAAAGACTTTAGAAATTTCACAGAAGAGGAAATCATAATTGCTTCTACAGGGCCTCGTTCATTAAGAGGAAAATGCAAAATAAAGCCACAAGGAGCCATTGCTACAGATCCAGAATGGCTAAGATTCCAGGCTAACAATAACAAGTATGGACACAGATGCAGGATAGCTAGGAGTGCCACACACCACAGCAACATTATCCATGACAGTCAAACACTGGGGCAAACTAAATGCTCATTAGCAGTCCACCCAACAAGTACATGGCAGTCTTAATACACAGTGACAAGTAATTAACACACAAAGGGCACCCAAGAAGCAATGAAAATGAAATAACTACAGCTACAAGCAACAGCATATAGGACTGCCACCGACACATTATGCAGCAGAGGAAGCTACTCCAGGAGTCATACTGCAGAATTCCACTATATAAGCTTTTAAAAACCAGGTTAAACTTGAGGGTATTATCAGGGGTCTGGATGATGGTTCCCCTTGCGGAAGAAGAAATGACCACAGGAGAGCTGGCTATGTCCACTTTGTGTTCGTCTTTCGAGCTGTACATTATGATTTGTGCAATTGGTTTAAAGAATTTAAAATGCCTACTTCCCAATTATCTCAGTTATTGAACACAAAGCATTCCATATATGTAATTATTTTCTTGGCTGCATGGACTCTGTGGATTGAGTCATTCGTTACATCCCAGGAAGTTTAGAAAGGAACTGCTACCTACCATTAATCGGTGGATCCATCTCAGCAGCCTCTGCCCACACCACTCCCCCCACACACACACAACCCTCCACCTCCAAATAGCATCTCAGAAGAAGGAGAGTAATCAGGTGCTTAGTTCATAGCAAAAGTACTTATGTGGATATAACTTACTACACTCTGAGACTGTTCCACTTTTCCAGATGAGAAGTCTTTGCAAATTGAAGGAACAGAGGTTGAGTCTGAATCTCCCTGGAACTGAGCGCCCACCCAACCTCCCACACCCCAAGAGCCAGGTGTGCTCTCTCAGAGAGTGACAGGTACCCAGCAAGCCCGAGGTATATGCCCTGTCTACAACTCAGACTCAGTCTTGCCTGGTCATCTCATTTCCCAAGAAATGTGAGAAATGTGCATATTGATTTTAAGACATGTCCAATTCTTCGATGATTTCCCATCAAAAAAGTGGAATCTAATTCCTCTCTGACTGCTCTGGAGTCAGAATGAACTGGGATGTGCTACACAGCTTCGGAGAGCAAGTGAGCAGAGCCGAGGCCCCTCCACCAGGTCTCCCTCTCTTAGGACTCCTTTGCTCCAAACATAGCTGCTGCACCAGGAGGAAGCCGGGCAGCCATGTGGAAGGGCTGTTGCAGGCCAGGGAGGTCTGCCTGGGGGCCAGTTCAGCTGCAGGACACAGGAGCGAGCAGCCTTGGATGGGATGGTTCCAGCCCCACCTCTCAACTGAAGCCGAACAGAAGGCTGACCCTGCCAAGCCTGCCCACGTCACAGAGTTTTGAGATGAATAAATATTACTGCTCTTGAAAATCGCTGAGCTGTAGGAAAGTCAGGCAGTCATAGATGCCTGAAATATCTGGATTTTAACATAAATGTCTCAGATTTTTAAAACATGCATGAGCTGAACAGAACAGGTGCAGGCTGGGCCTGAGCCACGGGCTGCAGCTCTGAGACCTGGGCTCCCGGGCTCAGCCAGCAGCTGCCTCGAGCTTCGAGTGTGCCAAGTCCTGGGGCCTGAGCACTGGACTAGACCCTGGCTCGTCCTGATCTAACTTGGCACAGAGTGTGCAGTCATCTGGAACATCAAAGCCTTGGTGGGCACCCAATCCTGCCGGTCTGGAAATTTGCAGTTTCCATTAAATTTGGACCAAAAGGGGCATAAGCAAATTCCGTCAACTGGAACTAAAAGTTCTCCCCCCAACACACAATTTGTTTGAAATCAAAGCAACAGAAGCCTGAAGTAATGCCCAATATGCTAACTTACAGGCAACATAGATCAAAGAGTGAATTATTTGTGACCCTGACTGTAATTAAAATGTTGCTAAATGGGGAAAGGGCAAGAGTTTCAAATCAGACTTTGCAAAGCAAAGGCAGGTGGACTGGGCATGTGCTCCCTCCGAGGGTATGCCAGGCATTCTACAGAGCTCTGCAAACATTCTTGTCCCTTGGGCCCAGAGCAGGTGATGCTTAAAGCAGGGTGACAATGGATGGGAAGTGTCTGCAGCAGGTTCTTTCCATCTCCCTCTTCCTCTCCCTGTCACTCTACTTCTAAACGCACTTCCTCCTGCAGCTGCACATTGAGGACGGCCAGCGGGTGGAATGTTCCTCTGAGAGCAGGGACGGCTGCAGGGCACCTGACTTCACCGCTGGGCTTTCCCAGCACAAGACTCTGCTGCCTGCAGAATGTTTGAGTGTCTGGAAGGAGATGAGGAGGATGCCTAGGGGGCCCAGTTCTCCAGCCCAGGCCACTGGCATTCACCATCTCCACCCAGGAGCCTCTGCTGCTGCCTGATTCCGGAAGGAAGCTGAGCAGCCTAGGGCCTAGCTGTCTCCTCTCAGAGCTCCTGAGTCCACATCCGAACATCCTGCCCCACACTTCTAGCCTCCAGGGGACTAGTGTGACAGTTGCTTAGGAAATGCTCCAGCTCATCGAACCTACCATGCCTCATTTGGCGGGTGACCACAGATGCCACCAGAAGGGCACCTGCCGTCTGTGTCCCTCCCCCGCTGACCCTCCTCACAGGGGCTCCCAGAGTGCAGCCCTGCTGAATATCCATCCTTCCCAGGAAGTCTCTCCCTCCTGCAGAGATGAATAATCCAGAACCCAGCCTGATTCCAGTCTCCAGATTTCCACTCGATTGCTGGCTTACATAGGACCAGAAATATGGGGCCGTTTTTAGTTCACCAAAGACTCAAGGAACCTGCTCTTCGGTTTGATCTACTTCAAAGATTTATTTTTCATAATGGTTACTGCAACCCAGACTGGGAAAAACAAGAGATCACTGTCAATGTTCTTAGTAGATTTAATTCTAGTCTGTCCTGCTTTTGGAAAACTTCATATGTGAAATTCATGGGGAGCCCAGGGAGTATACATTTATATCACCAGAAAAATATTCAGTACACAAAAGAAGATATTCAATCTACAAATGCTTAGCCATGGAATTTGTTTAAAAGGTAAGGTCCAGCACTCAAAACATGTCTTTCAAATCAAGCTCAATGATCAAATGATTCAAATTGTTTATAGCCTTATTATTTTAAACAATGTGATATTTGGACCAAACCTTTCCTATCCAGACTCTGGAACTATGTCCTGGTATTTAGTGTTGTGAAGAAGTCTTAGGGCAAACCGAAGTGCTTTTCCTTCCAAGGACTCCCACTTTAACCTTCTATTAATGTCTTTTAACTCAATTAATTGCATTTGAACATTTCAACTGAATCTATCAATTTTGGATTCTGGCTGATGGTGGGTTCCTGTTCAAACTGCTCTGAGACAGGGAAGAGGAGACAGGACTCTTCAGATTTGTTATAGAAATCCCAAGTTGGTAAACAGGCAGTAAATTAATTTTGTCAGCTTCCAGACCCAGCAATTTGGAGAGGTTGGAGGGAAACTTTCACTTTAGCCTCCTCCCCATACTATTTTGCCAAAATTTCCCTACCTCTCAGGTACGTGGCTACATCTTCCCTAATTCTCAGGGGCAGAGTAGCACGTTTTCTATTATAATTTATTTGGTTTTTTCTATTGGATTTCCCTAAAAGGGAGCATGTTTTTAAAAGTTCTGTCAGATCACTGTCTTAAGACTGAAAACTCTCCGGCCATACTGTGGCCTCTGGGACAGGCCAGTTCCCCTTCTGCTATCCACAGAAAGCATCTTGGAAAGGGAACGTTCTCTCTTTCGCTCTCTCCCTCACCACCAGCTCAGGTCACAGGACAAACTCATCGTCACAGCTGTGTCTTTCTACCCCTCAGACCTGGCCACTGCAGCCCAGTAGTAACAACTGGTTTAATGGATGAAAGATGGAAAGACGGGTTAGAAGCTACTCTGTGGAGGCAGGGGTAGGGCCTGTGACATTAGGAAGACTAAAACCAAGCCCTCATCCTGCTTCTTGCAATGGGACTCTGGATATGTTCTGTCACCTCCAAATAGGAGGAAACCCCAGTTTCCTTGTATGTCAAATGTTACTAAGAAGACTCAATGAGAATGTCAAGTTAAGCAGGTAGTGGAGACTCAGGCCTATTTGGGAGCAGGCAGGCAGGGAATGAAGGGAGAAACAGGGTGGGAGACAGTGAGGACTGGTGTGGATTTCAGCCAACTAGAGACCACCCTGCAGAGTGAAGGCTACACTTAATGGTGTTCAAATGACACTGACAAAGGCCACATGCACTACTTCTGTGAGCCACATTTCACCCATGACTGTGACTTCTGCCCTGAGGCTGGCACATAGTAGTCCTATGTGTGACCACTGAAGGCAGAAGCTCTGTGATTTGAGACTTCCATGGCCTGAAGCTCATGCTTGGCTTCACCCTGAACAATGAGTTGTTGCATAAAGTGACACTGAAAACACAGGAAACCCTTCCTGTCCTCACAGACAGTGGCAGCACTGAGGGTTCTGATACCCTGGTGCTCACCTCTGTTATCCTGAGACAGGACATGGACAGCACAGAAACCAGAGCCACAAAACATCACATGCATCAGGGAGTCTGTGGGGATGAAGCAAAGAGTAACCTGCAGAACCGATCCAGAAGACAACAAAAGCACTCTACTCAAAATAAATTTCTCAGATAATCCAAAATGTGTAGCACCTGGACAAAATGCATCGTTATACAGAATGTACGGTCTTTGCTGCAGGACTGTATGTGTATCTAACTTCCATACCATATGCAAGGCAGCCTTAGTGCACACTAAGTCAGTCAGTGATAAGAGGAGAGAGAGACAGACAGTGTGGAGCCCGAGGACAGGCCTGGGCACTTGCCTTTCATGTTGATGCTTGGGGTGCCTGGACTACGACAGGCAGGGCTGTGCCCTTGGGCAGCCTGAAGTGACCAGAGCCTGCTAGGGGTAATGGCACAGCTTTGGGAGGACTTCTCAGGGAAGAAGCACTGTAAAGTCTGAAGCATCAGTCCCTGCATCCTGCCCATCCTTGGCCTGGAAGATACTGGAGTGTGACGTGCAGAGGCTGGCAGACTGTGCCCCTCCTGCTGTTCTCCTGCACATGCGCATGGGAAGGCCCAGGGCCATGCTTACTTGCTGAGCCCGGCCCTGTCTACTGTGGCTTGGCTGATGCTCAGCATTTGGAGTGGATTCAATTACAGGTCAGGCAGGGGCCTTTCAGCCTGGCCCTGTCCTGGAAATTCTTATTAACATTTCCAAGAATAAGAGGAGAAAATAATACCCGTTTTATTGTGGGTGGGGCTCAGGCATGAGCCTTAGAACTGGGAAGATCAAGCTTTTTTGCTGGTCCAAGCATTTTCTAGCGGGTGTCCCTCAATACTCCATGTAAGCCCCCAAGCCTGTTTCCATATTCATAAATTGAAGATGATGCTACCATAGGTTTGTTGTGAAAGTTATCAGATGAGTTTTCCATACACATACACTCATTCATGCCTACACACACTCACAGCCACACACACGCACTTACACACCTGCATAACACTCACAAGTGCCCATGCGCACATATCGACCAGCACACACTCACACATACAAATACACATACATTCACATATGGACACACACATACACCTATGCATGCTCAATGCACCTACATACATACACTCACACCCTCACACATGCACACTCACACACACACTTGCACCCATGCACACATACACATGCTCATGCATGCATGTACACTCACACATGAACACATTTGCAATCACTCATACATGCACACACACACACACACCAGGGTGACACAGTGCTCACCCGGTGCACAGCAAGCACTCAAGAATTATCTTCATCTCTAAATGACAGTGCCAGGACCCCCCTCAAGCTCCAGTACAGGTTGACAGCCCACAAGACAAGGCGATGAACAGTTTGGGGTGATAGTCACTCCTCTTTACTCCTTCTTTGGCTGATGGTTGGGAAACACGAGCTCGGTGGAGATCAAAGCATCCACCTGATCCAGGATCACAGGCAATGCCTAGATGGAGAATATTCTACAACATCCTGTCCCAACCCAACTGGACCACAGCTGGGCCTGCAGGTAGGACCAACCACTCTCCACAGGTCCAGGGAGGTGCCCTTTGGAGCTGGAGGAAGGTGGACCTATTGAGTCCCTTCCAACTGTCCTGCTCACCACAGGGGACCTGGGAATATAAGGACCTGCCTACCCGGAGCAAAGAGGTTCAAAGAATCAAAGACAAAACCAAGGACACCTTCCTGTTTAGCAAGGGTCTGTAAAACTATGAGTGAAACATAAATGAGTGAAACAAGACAGGAAGATCTGCCATGACACTGGGGAGAGCTGGGCCAGCCAGGCTGCTGATGCCAGACTAGGAGCAGAGCCCCTGCCCTCCAAGAGGCTGCAATTCCCAGCTGTGCCTGATGACAGCATAGTGGCTGGGGACAGAGACAGCACCAGGCTCATGGGTGGAGGTTGCTGGCTGGAAGCAGAGGATGCTGGAGACCCTGGGGTATCAGGAGGAAAAGGGGAAAGCAGAGCCCTGAAGGCTACCTGCAGGGCTGCCAGGGGAGGCTCTGACCAGAGGGCCTCCTTGAGATAGTTTCTGCCAAAGGCCAGAGAGATGAGACACAGTGCATCTCCCACAGCCCACAGCAATGACCTGGAGCTGATGGAGAAGGCACCAGAGGAGTAGAGCAGGACTGCAGTGTGAGCCAGGCTGCAGGAGCCCAGAATGCCAAGCAGATGTCCCTCACCTCCCCCTCTCAGGTTCTGCAGACACTGCCAATCAAACTCAATCCTTCCTCAGGGCCCCCAGAAGTCCCCTCAAGCCTTCTCCCTAGAATCAGTGAGACAAAACCTATCACTGTCACAGGCCAAGGGAAAACCACAGTCTTAACAGGAAAGTACTCGAGCTTTCAACACACCAAGGCCACGCCCATCAGCCAGGCCCCTTGTACATGTGCTGTGCTGGGGGCTTGGGCACCAAACCTCAGCTCTGCCACTAACCCTCTGTGCCTCAGCTGTGCCCCACTGTGTGATGGGGACACCCACGGGGGCTGTGGCTGCGGTGCACTTGGTGGGTGTGCAAGGAGGATCTTATCTCCTCCTCACATCTCTCCTCTCGCCAGGCAGATGCTCCCTCCCCAGACCTCAGTCCAAGCCCAGTTCACTGCACGCATTACCTTCAGAGCCAGCGGACCTGTTAGGATTTCCTGCTCCTGGCTTGGCTGTCCCCTCCCGCCAGGCTGAGATGGGAAACACTGGTGTGGGTGGTGTGAGAATTACAAAATTGGGAAAGGGCCAGAATCCCCAGTGCCTGGGGGAAGGAAAGGCTGTGTGGAGCAGTCAGGGGCTGAGGAGTCCCCCGGAGCCACATCAGGAGTCCTCGTGGCTCCAGCAGCATCCCAGCCCTCATCCCTGCCCCGTACAGTTCTGGCCCAGGCTGCCAGGGCAGATTCCCCTCTGTTAGGGTGTGTTATGGCTTATAACTAGATGTTCCCCAAAGTGTCTTGTAGTCATAGGTGGGCTTTTTGGAAGTGATTCCATCTAAGGTTTGTGATGCTGGGATTAAGGGTGCCCCATCCTAGTATTAGTGCTGCCCACCTAAAGGACAGGCAGCCTGGAGAGAATATAGGGGACAGAAAGAAAGCTTGCTATTGTTGCTTGTCTGCTGCTGCCTCCTGCCTGCTCTGTGCTGCCCTTCTGCCACGCCTTAGAGCCAGCCGGCTATGGACTGAAACCTCTACAAACTGTGAGCCGAAATAAACCTCTCCTCCTTTAACTTTGGGTGTTGAGTATTTTGTCTCAGCAATGAGAAAAGTAACTGAGACGTGGTGTCAGCTCCAAAGGCCTCACCTGGGTAGACTCATTCATTGCTCCTTGCATGAGTTACTTCCTCTAGAGCCAAGCACGAGTCACGCCACTGACAGTCACCAGCCTCAGACACACTCAGGCTTGTGCTCAGCTCCAGGGGAAGTAACTCACTCAAGCATCTGCACAAACCACACAGGCCAACACTCCTGGGAATACACAGGGACACTCTCCCTCCAACAGGGAAATCAGGCTCTCCAGTTCCCTTCCTGGTGTCCCCTTCCCTCCCACTTGTCTTTGTGTCAGGAAGGACCATGCTCTGGTGGTGGTGCTGCTGTGTCAGAGGCCAAGGGACCCGAGGCAGGCAGGCTAAGCAACATTCTCTTGCCCACATAGCAGTCAGTAGCTCCTGCAAGGCCGATCCTGCCCCCCCACCCCCACCCCGCTCCCAGCCCATGCTCTCCCTTGGTCTGACTCTTCCCCAAGCTTGGCTCTCCTTCCTGACCATCTGCTCCCAGGGCTGAAAGTGAGGTGATCTTTGGGGTGGCAGATGGAAGTCAGTCAAGGTGTGTGGACTAAGTGGCACCACGCTGGGGGCAGGGATACTCAGAGTGGAAACAGTTCAATGCCACAATCAACCTGAGCTTAGCTGGGCAGCTGCATTGGGTTCTACAGACATGTCCCTCATCTTTGGGCAAGTGACTGTGAGAAACAAACACCCCAGTCCTACCACCATCAGACCAACGCCTGTCCACGGTCTCCTCTGTTCTTCCCTCGGGAAGCCGGGGGCTATGAAAACAATCTGCACAGGAGCCAGGCAGCAGGGGCTTAAAGGGAGGCTCGTGGTACCCACGCCAGGGGAGCTCAGCGCTGTTTCGGGGACCTGGTCCCTGGCACAGGCTGAGTTTGGCTTGGAAAGGGACAGAGCTGTGACCACACATGAGAGGACCATCAAAACACTGTGAGGTCACTACAGGCATCAATCACCCAGCTTCCCGCAAGGCCTGGAGGTGGCACATTCAGCTAACTCCCAGCTCCAAGAACCTGTGGGGAGCCAGGCTCCAGCTCCTCCAGGGAGAAGCAAAGGGAGCACATTTATTTAGGACGCCTGGAGCTAGGTAGCTGTGCACAAGAAATGTCCCTCCAGGTTCTCTCCCCTGACTAGGAACATCTGTCAAAGCCAACTGGAGGTACAGTGGCTTCAGGGACTATTAGACCCCAGGTCAGCCTTGGAAAAATGGGCACACTTCCATTTATTCTCAATGGGAGAATGAAACAATTCAGGCCTTGGGCCAGATTCCCAAGCTGCAGCAACCAGGAGGAAGAGGGACTGGCCGTGTCTTCTCTGAGTGCCTAGTGGCAAATGGTAGCTTCCAACATAGTTGTTTCTAGAGAGTGCAAGGGCTTCCAGGAGCTGCTGACAAGCACCCCTTTCTAATGCCAAGGGAAGCAGAGCTTGTCCTGAGAGTCCCTTTCAGGGTGGTCACCAGGATTCCACCTGGTGCACCCCACCACCTCTCTCTCCCCAGCTCAGTACCACAGCCCATGGGCAATCTAAAGCCTAGGTCAAGAGATTCACAGGGAAGAAAGAGACCCCAGGAGTTGCTGTATGCCCCAAAGTCCACACCATTACTCTCACACTGCTCACATTACCTCTGATTTGAGGGCAACCCTTCCACTTGTCTTCGTGGATAAAACTTTCTGTTTATCTTCTATGACCTTTGCAATCTGCCCCCTACTTGGGGGCCCTGCTGTTCCACCAGCTTCTCTAGTCACAATTGTTACCACCCCATTTTACAATTGTTATCACCCCATTTTATGGATGGAGAAACAGGTTCAGAGAGTATAGGGAAAAGTTCAGAGTCACACAGCCAGTAAACAACCACCCTAGCCCTCCTGGCTCTGTGGCCCACCCCCACTCCCTGTACCTGGTGGTCCTAACTGCAGTCCACGTTGGCTGAGGAAAGTTCCTCAGCCCACCGGAAGCCAGCTTCCTAGGATAAAGAGACCTCTGTGAGCCACAGGGACTGGGGAGCACTGAGGTTACACAGTGCTCCCTGCCTGCAGGAAAGTACATAGGCCAAAGGGATACTGGGAATTGCCTACATATTTTTGGCAGTTAGGAAGACATGTGACTCATGGTATTTACAAGGAGCAGGCTGCCCACTTTCCTTCAACTGGTCTGGGTAGTAGCACTACCAAGGAATACCAGTGCCCCAGATTAAATAGAGGAAAATCGGTGAGGGACAGAGGCACACACATGCAGAAACCAGGTGGCATGTTTCTGCACAGCCCCATAGAATTCTAGGCAGTGCAGAGCTGGAGCTGGGCCTGAGGCACGAACAACAGGCAAGTGAAAGGCTAGACTGAGCCTCAGTCTCCCGCTCGTGACTCTGGGCACTTAGGGTGTCCTCGGTTCAATTCTCAGGCTGCCTGCAGAAGCTCAGGGGGTTCAGGCAAGCTTGCCTTTGAAGCCTGACTCTGCCCTACAGTGGCCAGGAGTCATTCAACTGAACGGAGCCTCAGTTTCCCCATTCACTAAGCAGGGTTATTAAGATGTAAATCTCCAAGGTCATCAGGGTCAGTGAGACAATGTGCAAGAAGAAACCATCACAGTCCTAGTCCATGCCAGGGACTCAGTAACTGCTCCTCTGTCCCCTCTTCCTCCCCAAGGCAGCAAAGTGGGTAGAAAACCATCTTGCCCATCACACTAAGTGCTTAGAGCCCCGATGTCTACTCACAAACAACACAGAGAGTAAGGCGGGGATGTACAGGCTGTGCTGTTGACAGCCCTGGTGAGGTAAATAAGAGGAATGGTAGCAATGTTCTCATTCCAGGTTACATCCTGCCATGGCTAAGACGTAAATGTGTATGACCAAGATCCCAGATGAAAAGCAACTTCTGAGCCACAGCTGCTGGCCTCCTGGTTAAAATAAACACTGGCAAGCCAAGCCCAGCAAGACGTCTTGGACTATCCCTAAAAGAAAGGCCATCACTCTAGACAGGACCCAGCCCCGCCATGAGTGGAATCAGCTTCCTGGCTCCTGTATCTGTGGTTTCAAGTCATTGCCGTCCATGGTATCCTGAGACACGTTGACAGCCATGGTGCTCAGCAAGAAGGGAAATGGGTGAGGCCAGCTGAAGAATTATATAACCCTCCATTTTAAACACAAGAGTAGGTATTTTTGGAAAGCACTGGCTGGAAGAGTCGTTGAACAGCCTTTTTGGATAGCAAAGAGCCTTCTCTCTGGGTCTCTAGAAAGATATGCTGCCTGGTGCAGCCAGAGAGGCATGAAGACACTCAGGCTGGGCTGAACCAAAAAAAGAGAAGCACTTTAAGCTAGACTCATGCAGACCTAGGCAGGTCCTCTGTAAGCGCTAGACTGACGCTGGGATGCACACAGAGGAGAGGCTTTTGCAGGCCATTCCCCAGGATGGGTCTCAGTAGGTGTCCCTCACCAGCTACTGCTCAGGCCTCTGAGGGACACAGCCAATCCAGGATCACAAAGTCCTGGCCACAGGGTCCACGCACCACTCCCTGTCCCCCCGTTAGATGTCACTAATCAACTCCAGATCTCCTTCTCTACAAGCCCCTTCACATCAGTCCTCCAGGAGCCACCGACAATCCAGGGGCCTGGCATGAGGTGACACTGCTTCACTCCGCCAGCATGCAGCACACTGGTTCCAGCTTGGATCCCTGTTGCACTGGAAGACGACCTGCTGAAATCCATGCGGTGCTCTGACATCAGGCCCACGTGCTGTGCAGCCCAGAGCCCAGGGCTTCTCTTGTGACACCTGCACAGCCACTTGAAGACTTGCTCCATGCACGTATGGAGCAAACCACGTGTACTTCCCAGGCTACAGCACACGGCTGCACCAAAGTCAGACTGACCCCCGTCTCCCCGGCTCAGGGCCATGGTGGGTCTGCACCCCTGTGCCCTGTGCTGTGATGTGAGGAGCCGGGAGGTGTGTCACATGTGTAAAGCCAGTGTGGGACCCCCCGCCCCAGTGTTCCCTGCCCTCCACCATGGTGACTATAGAAGCAGGTGCTGCGATGTGGCTTCTACCTGCATAGGGCCTGGGGGCTTTTGTCTCCTCAGCATTGCTTTGCTTGTCACCACTTCTACAAAACTTTCAACCAATCAGCTCTGCAATCCTCCAAAGTTTATGGAATAGGGCAAACTACTATCCACATTCTATAAGTAAGAAAGCATTTAAGGGGTTTAAGCATAAGGGATTTAGCTCAGTGGTTCCACTGCCTGCCTCCAAAGCGCAAGGACCGGAGTTCAATCCCTGGTACTAAAAAAAAAAGAAAGTAATTCTATATAAATGTCTAAAAATTATATACAAATAATGCCATGAGAAGATAAGAGTTTAACTGGTCAACTATCTAGCACTCCAAAAGAGAAATTTATGTGCTCATATTATTTTCACCAGAGTGGAGCATGGAAGCAAGTTATGGATCTCACTGAAAGACAGAATCTGAAAGCTGACCCTAAAACACCAAAATTATTTCCAAAATGACCAAACACAATCATGTAAAAAATATGGCCATAATTTACTACCACTGCCTACTAAATTAAGGATCTCCTGCATCTTTGCAAGAGTCACCCAAATCCTTGGAACCAGTCACACCCCACCTCTGAAGAGTCCCATCATCCTCTCTGCTTCTACCCTCTCATTATTTGTGGAAATTCTATTCCTCTATAAGCAACACCCAACCACTGAAGCACTCTCCCCATGACAGACACTGCACATTCTAGGGCAGGCTGCCCCACAGCCTCCACCACCCCAGATTATATCTGAGCTGCAGATAATCATCATAATTATTTTAGTCCACGTGCTGTAATTTTAGCTCCTTCCTCCCACCATGTGGCTTTCCATGTTTATTTCTACATAAATAACCTTGATGCAAACTCTTTACTGTCAGCCAACTCCATTCTCTCCCGGAAGTAGGCAGAGTATACATTACATAAAAATATTATAGTAGATTTCTCCTTGCTGTCATCAGGCATATAAATAACATCTTAGTAATGAAGTCACAGGGGAAGAAACTGTCTATCTCTCCCACCCATTGGCAGTGGCTCTCCCAGAGGCAGGCGCCCAGCGGGCTCCCAGGCACAGGTACTAAAGGGTCCTTTGTCTGTGCCCATCACTGGGCTGGGGTATGCAGAGCAAGGATCTGACCCCTCCATTTGATTTCTGCCTTCTTTCCCAATGCCCCACTGGAGACTCAGCCCTGTCCCTCCTCACAAAAACACATGAGGATAGCCTCAACCCAGCTGAAGGGGTAAGATTGGAGCTTGACAGCAGGCTGTTAGAACTGGTTTCAGTGGAGGCTTGGAAGATCACAAGAAAGGAAATTCTGTGAGGCTTCCCACAGGAGAAGCACCTAGACCAAGGCCAGGAAGGAAGGTCCTGGGGTGGGTGGGGCAGAGGGACTGGTCCAGTGCAGCAGAAAGGAGGCTGGGAGGACAGACGCCACTGTAAGACCAGTGTTCAGCAGAGACATCTGCCCCAAGGGGCCTGAGAAGGAAGTACAGGGTCAGAGGAAGTGTTCAGACAACTCTCCTGCCCCCTTGCAAGTCCCATTGCTTTGATTTCAGAGTCTTCCTCTCCCTGGAAAACACAAGCCCAGCGTCTCTCAACCTCCACTGATGGGTGAGATAGAGCAAGAGGCATTTAGGGTCAAGGGGTCCTGCTGAGTTGGGGAAACAAGGAAGATCCTCTCTGTCTCTCTCTCCTGTTACCTTGAGCAGATGTGATCTTCGAGGCACCTTATATACAGTTTGTACTAAAATCCACATGTGGCCATTGCACCTTTTAAAAAGACCAGCACTGACTTCTCGCTGTAAAAGGGTTTGCTGTAGAAAGCCACAGTCTCTCTCAACTCATGGAGATTTTTAAGCATAAATTCCAATCAGGAGGAATATTGGAAAGAGGCACCGGTAATGGACTCATCCCAGGAAAAGTATTTATTCTCGCCTTTCCTCAGCCAAGGAAAGTTTCTATGCTGGAAAAAGCACCTCACAGTGCCCCAAGCTGTATGGCAAAGGTTATAAATAGAAATAAAGAAGTCATTCTGATGTGTTTATCATTTTGCCTTTAACTCCTGGAGCTCCCACTGTAGAAAAAAGATTGGGATCTCATCCCTCCAACTTGAAAACAATCATATTTCTTTAGGATTCCAAATAATATATCCCACTAATAAAACATGGCCTTTGAGTCACTTTTATAATAGGCACATGCTTGGACTCTTTAATTAGAGGACATTTATTTTAACTCCTTGTTTTTATAGCTAAAAATCAAAAGAAAAGGAAGGAAGAGAGAAAAAGAGGGAAAGAAGAAAAAAGGAAAGAAGAGAAGGAGGGGAAGAAGGAAGGAAAGAAAGGAAGGAGGGAAGGAAGGAAGGAGGGAGGGAGGAACTTTCATGGAGAATTTTCTGTATACCAGACATTGTACTGTGTATTTTCCATACATTACCCCATTTAACCCTCACAGCCAAACTTTTTGGAAAATATTCTTGGCCTTATTTTCATGACGTGAACATAGTATCCTCTCAAAAATACAAGCAGTCAAAAGGAATAGCACGTACTAAAAAGGTCAGGCCAGGCCAAAGGGCGACTGCAGAAGTCTGGTCCAAGAACAAGGCCCCATGTGGAGATGGGGTTCCTGGTGGGGACAGCCCTAGACAGCCCCACTCCCTGCAGCCCCTGAATTGCTAGGTGCTCCCCCTCACCAGGGAGAGGTGCCAGGAGAGCACAGCTTGCTGTTCTGTCCAGGCCTAGATAAACAGAAGTTTATCTATTGTTCAACTATCATTTTAAACCACCATTAAAAAAAAAAAACCCTAAAACAAATTTACAGGAAGCCTATGAAAAACTCTGCTGACATAAAAAATTAATAATCCCATCAGAGGCCAAAAAACGAATACATTGAAGAAAAGACTTAATTTACAACCTCAACAAATTTTAAGAGCACATGGCCTGGCAAAATAAACCAGAGAGGAGGTCACAAGGTGGCAGGGAAAACATGGACACAACAGCCACTAAGATCAGAGGTAGGGGACACCATGAGGTAACAAGGATACTGCGAGGGCAGTGGCAGAATTCAAACCTGTACTGCAAGGAGAAGATGACCCAACAACACTGGGGGAAAGACAGCTTGGAGAAGCGCTGAGCTCTCCCTGGAAACCAGCAACTTCCCAGGTCTGTGCCTGTGGCCCAGGAGCCCCTCAACCTCACAAGCCCAAAGCCTCCCTCTCCTGCAGGTCCCACTGGGGAGCGTCCAGGGACAATGACATCTTCTAAGTCACCCTGGTGCTCTGTCTACAGGTTTAGAGAGTAGAAAAGAGACAGGCAGAGACTGAGAGGAGCTGACATTGAGAAAGAGCCCTGAAAGATGAGGAGACTCCGGTACAGGTGACACCTGAGGCTCCTCCAGGGCCAAGGGATAAGGGACTGATGTGCCACCAGGCTGGAGACCAAGCTGAGGCAGGGCAGGGGCCAAGCCCCAGGCTGCTCTGAGTGTCATGCTAGAGAGTCTGGCCTTTCCCTGCCCTGGGAGGAGAGGCGGGTCAGGCTTGATCAACAAGCATCTGCCTCAGCCAGGCCTAGAGCCAGGTGCCGGAGCCATCCAGGAATGAAAAGCAATCAAATTCACCTTAGGGAAAGGTATTTGGTAATTGGTGTCAATTTTGATTAATATCTGTGTAACATCAAAATAGTTTTGAGTGCTGAGACCATCCACCTGAGCCGGATGTGGACACTCTGCCTGCTGTGTGGCCCTGAGGAAATCATCTCACCTGACCTCGCCTTCCTAATGCTCCAGGTTCCCACTCTTGGGACAGTATGACTGCTTCTGCCACTGGGTGATGCATTGGCGGTGGGGATCATGCTGCTGCTGCTGGTGTTGGTGGAGATGGTGGGAATGGTGGTGATGGTGGTGGTAGTGATGGTGATGATGACCACCAACACTTACTGAACACCATGGCAACCACTGCTCTAAACACATGTCCACTGGTTTAATCCTCACGGCCCCCTCTGAAGGGGATGCTTTTATTACTTCCATGTTTTAACCCTATCAACGCAGAAGTGACCAGTTTCCAGTCACAGAGGGAAGGGTTGGGTCACTCTCTCAAGGTCAAGTGTGGATAGTTGTCATTAGCTTTTCCTTTTATTCTTCAGTGTCTCCCTTTATTTCCAAGAGACAAATGCATTAGTAAAATCAAAACTAATCCTTCACTGCAAAAGGGAAAACACATTGGTGATAGGAAGTACAAAGTTCCTGTTGAAGCCTGTCTTCCCGATTTCAGCACAACTGGTGTAAGGTTGTCTGTGCTCAGTGCAGCCCTTCAAAGAAACCACCTTGGGACCTGAGCCAGGCCCTCTGGGCAGGGCCCGTTAAATTCTAGATAACTTGCTTGCCCCAGGCAGATGCTCAGTGTTTAAGGGCTCTGTCGCTCCAGGCTTTGCCCAACCTAATAAATTAGACCTAATGAGTTGCTTTCCTGCTGCATTAGAAAACACATGACTACATGTGTTTTATAAACATGCTGAGCCATAAATCTGGTTCATCTGATCTGTGAGCCAATTACGCCTGTGGAAAAATATGAGAATTCTTCCAATACATCTTGCAAATCACGGTCACAACAGCAACGACAGAAGCAGCTCCCACTTTGTGACCTGACCTCCTATCTTCATGACAGCCCAGGAGCAGATATTATGACATCAGCAACACAAGTGAGAAATCTGAGGCTCAGCAGGGACAAGGAACCCATTCGAGGCCACTCAGCTGATAAATGACAGAGCTAGGCTTCCTGCCTCACAAGCGCAAGGTCCTGAGTTCAATCCCCGGTACCAAAAAAAAGACAGAGCTAGGATTTGAACCCGAGTCTGTGCTGTGAAACGGGGTCCTCTTACACCAGACTGTAACCCAAACAGGAGGGTAAGAGCAGTCTGCAGAAAAGACCTCCAAGCCTCTAGCTGAAATTAGCTTTAGAAGGACAGGAGAGAAAGCCACAAAGTGGTCCTGGGCTCTGCACCCAGGTAATCCCAAGCCCAAGGACCAATGTGCTTGTGAGGAGTTTGCCAAGGAACCCAAGTCAGAGCAGCAAGGCAGGGTAGTGGGGAGGGTCTGTGTGAAAAGCAGGCTGACTGTGAGCTCCCAGCACAAGGTAAATTCTCTGGCAGGCGAAGCAGCCGCTCCTGTTCTGTCAGAGAAATCAAGGCACTTGTGGACCATGTTTGGGTGCAGAGAAGGTGATCTAAGATGCCACTGCCAGCCAGCAAGGCTGCCTCTGCCATGACTTAACCTTCCACATCCTTATGCACTTGACCATGTCCAGAGACCACGGAGGCCAATGCACCAACCCAGCCCAGCAGGACTGCACCTTGTGAGGCTCTGCTCTCATGCCTTTCCTGGAATCTACCTTTCCCAGAAGCCCCTCCCTCTCCTTTTTTTTTGAGACAAAGTCTCCCCCTGTAGTTCAGTCTGGCCTGGAACTCACTTATAGCTCAGGCTGGCCTCAAACTCCCAGCAGTCCTCCTACCTCCGCCTCCTGAGTGCTGGGCTTACAGGCATGTACTACCATGCCCAGTCCTCCGTCTCCTTCCATGTAAACACCCTCATCTCTATGCATACTATCTCTATGCTTCCTCTAACGGTGATACTTGGGATTGAACCCAAGGCCTTTACAATAAGTCACATCCCTAGCCCTTAAATTTTTTATTGTTTTTTATTTTTGAGACAAAGTCACACTAAGTCACCAAGTTGCCCAGGTTGAGTTTAAACTTGCAACCCTCCTGCTCTAAACTTGAATGCCCTTTCTCTGCTCTTTGCAATCTATACCTCCCTGTCTTGGTACATGTTCTGCTAGTATGACAGAATGCCACAGCCTGGGTACTTTATAGTCATTAGAGTGGCTCCTAGCTCTGGAGGCTGGAAGTCTAAGAGCATGGTGCCAGCATCTGGTGAGGGCCTTCTGCTGTGTTGTCCCATGGGAGGAGTGGGCAAGACAGAGAGAGGAAATATGAGAGACTTGTCCTTTCATAAGAGGCCCACTCCAATGACAACTAACCCACTCCTGGACAATGGCATTAATCCATTCATGCCTTCATCACCTCTTAAAGGCCTCACTGCTCAACACTCTTGCAATGGAAGATAAATATTAACCCAAGCTTTGGAGAAGACATGCATAGCAGTTGCCTATCTGACATTCTACACCTTCTTCCTTAGAACTGTCCTAGGAAAATCCAGTCCACACTTTAACTCTGTCATCAAAACTCACAGTGCTTGTGTTTCAGTCAGCTTCACATCACTGTGACAAAATACCTGAGATAACAACTTGACAGGCTCATGGTTGCAGAGGTTTTAGTCCATGGTTGATTGGCCCCATTCCTTTGGGCCTGTAGCAAGGCAGAGCCTCATGGCAGGGAGCACATGGTAGAGAACAGCTGCTCCCCTTATGGTGGCCAGAAAGCAGAAAGAGAGAGAAGAGATGTGGGGCACTGCAACCCTAATGACATAACCTTCTCCCACAAGGCCCCACTTACTAATACGTCCCCCACCTCCACACAGAAGGTTGGAACCAAGCCTTTAACACAAAAGACTCTGGGAGTTGCTCCAGGTCCAAACTATGGCAATTGTTTCTGATGCTCATTTGGTATTGATCAAACAGTAGAATTCCATGTACAATTCTTTGTGAGGCCCCAGTTGTAAACTGAGGGGCATCTACTTTCAACAAACACTGCAGATGGTTACCACAGCACCCACGCACTCGAGAAGCACTAGGCACCCCTTCTAATGACATTTTCCACAGAGCAGCCGTCAAAGCCTGCAGCATATTCCCAAGACTATTCTTAAAGGTCTTATTAAATCTTAGGATTTAATTCCTGGAAATAGCTGGATATCCCTTGAAAACAGAAAGAAAGTAGATGATCGAATAGTATAGAGTGTGGTATACAGTGTGGTATAACTAAAGATTGGGCATTGATTTCCTTCTAGGCTTATAATCTAGTTTAGAAAGCCAATCCAAAGGGCTTTTCAAACTCTCCCAAGCAGCTGCTCAATAGGTCAGTTGTACTAAATTTGACTACTGCTCTTTCTTCTACCCCTTGATCTAGGTATATGAATAAGATGGAATTCTGTAAGTATTTAGTGAATAAGTGATCACGTGGACAAAACCATTTCCATTTCCTCTTGCCTTGAGGAAGATTCTTCTCCTGCACTGCCCCACACTCAAGCACTAACGTGGGCTTTCTTCCAGATGTGTTTTGTAGAATCAGAGTCAGAGACCCCTGTAGACTTAGTCTTAGGCTCTGGAGTGACTGGGGAGCCCCTTGTAATGAGGGAGAGGCTGCACACACTCCAGCACCCAGGGTTACTTTAGTGACACCTGGGAACAGCCCAGGTCGGTGACGCCCAGGTGCTGTCTGGCGGGTTCTCACCATATGATAATTAGTGGTGGAAGAACAGAGTCACCACATGGTGCCAGTCGGACTGGAGATGCCAGCCTCATGCCTGCCAGCAGATGCACCATCCAGACCTCATCTTTGCCAGCACCCACAATCAGTTGTTCTTTAGCAGTGTGAAACAAGGAATAGTCCATTAGCCAGCATTTGCATTTTTCTTCAGTTACATATTTATAGCAATAGGCTTAATCAAATAATGCATTAGAGGCTCAAAATCAGTTCAGTATTAAAAAGTGAGAAAACAGATGCATGAAGAATCAAACAATGGCCCTTTATATACAAAATCCAATAAATCAAGACACTCTCAGGAGACATAAAACAGCAATAAATCTTTTTTTCCTGTGAAGCCCCACATCAGGCTTTTAGATTTAGTGTACTGAGTTCATGTTGACAATTTAGATTTTATTTAAGTTAGAATTTTGTTTGTAAATCATTTCTAAATTTGTTTTAGATTTACAGCTGTAGAAGACCTAGAAGCTGCAGGAATTTGTACCTGATTTTATGTTTGCATATGTTTAAATAATATCATAGCAACGGTAATTTAAGTCAACACTGGCCATCCTTGGGAATGTCTTCCCTTAAAGAGAGGCTGCATCTTCCCTCAGTAAGAGCAGTGGTGCCCCTGAACTCACTAACCATGGCAAACCACATGAGCCAAGCCTGGACTTGGCTGGCAACTGTGCTCTGCAAACCCTGAACTCAGTGCTGGGCTGGGCCTGTGGTGTGGCGAAGACATGGCTCAGGAGGTGATGTGAACCTGAAAAGAAGGTCTACTTGTTTGCATGTCTGCTTTGTAAATATTGTCCCGAGCTGAGCAGGAAGGGGCAGGTTTCAAAAAACACCCATAATCATCTTCTGCTGTGTGTTTCTTTGGTTTGGACCTGACTCCCAGAATGCTAGCACCCTTCCGCAGCCTCGGCAGGCCATGAGGCAGACTGATTTTCTCCAGGGCTGATGCATCTGATTTTATCGGAGTTCAAAGCTTGTTCCTTGAGCTGTTTAGGCAAAAATCTGCCTCTCCTGCTTTCATGTGGTTGCAGGAGCCGGGGTGGGTAGGATAGGTGTTGCTGCAGGGATGGGCCGTGTGCTAATTAAGCAATCCCAGGGCAGTCACGACAGCTCTCCATGGAGCCAGAGGACTTGGCCTGGGCTCGGTTTCTCTGGAAACTCAGGCCCAGCTACAATCACACATCCCTTTTATTTGTCCCCTGGTTTAGATGCTTTGATGAGAACTCTGTCCCAGCTTATTATTGGCTGAAGAAAGACTTGGCTTTATCCTAAGAGGAGAACTTTTCTCTGACATCACAGTCCTTCCCAGAGGTTTTGTAATTTTCACCTGACACAAAGAATCCCAGCTGCCCACTGGGAAAGACACATGTGCTTCAAGCAAGTCCAGTCATGCGTGGGAGTCAGCCTCTGGGTGTCAGGAGGGATTAGTGCTGGACCAGCATCCTTGACCTCGAGTCAGAGCTGGAAGGAGCCTAGAGGCAAGCTGGCTGCAGAAACTGAGGCTCAGGAAAGCCATCTGTCTCAGGCCACACAAACATTCCATGTTGAAGCTTAGGAATCCTATGCCTTCATCCAAAACTTAGCATCAAATCACAAGGGTGTCCTCAAAAGCAGGAGACAGTCTTATGCATTCCCTGGCTGGGAAGCAACATCATTTACCAATCAGGTACCAAAAAGGCACCGCGGTCTACAGCTGTGGAGGTCAGAGTGTTCTAGTGCCCATAAGAGATCCGGAATCTGGCTGATGCTGCATGGGCTCACAGAGGTCCAAAGATGGTCACCGACTACCAAAGAAAATGAGCCAGAGGCAAAGCGAGACAGACCTGAGCTCAAGCAGCAAGCCTCCCACCCACGGAGAAACCGTGGGCCTTAGGACAGTTGCCCAACCTCACTGGACAGTGCAGACCCCACCTCATGGAGCTGTTAAGAGTCTGAGGATGAGTGCAAATACCCGGCCCAGGGTCTGAGCATCGCCCCCTCCACTTCCACCATCTTGCCTTGCAATCCATGGACCTGTTCATTGCAATCGTTTGCTTCTTATAAAATCCTTATTTGAAATGAAATGAAACTTTCATGGCTTACAATTTCCTAATCTAGTCCCTGAAACTTTGGATCAAAACGGAACCACATCTGTCAGGAGAACAGCAGTCCTGCCAGGCCCTCCAGTGACCGTGACGTCCTCTGTGCCTGTCTGCAGTGGTGCTCATGCCAGGCAGGAGTGCAGCACCTCTGACTTCCGCATAGACAGGTGGACAGACCCCACAACCTTGTGCCCCAAGGGAGGTTCTGCACAGCTTAGGGGCACCTATGATGTGAAGTCTGTACATCTTTGGGGACCATCCCACCTCCAGGCAAGAGCAAGAGGCAGTAACTTCTGCTTCCTACCTGAGGAAATGCAGAACGGGCAGTGGGGACAGGCGCAGGCCACCACTGAGCAGAGGAGTCCTCCCCTCTCCCAAATCTGTGGGGAGTACCGGCAAGGAACAATGGTACCCAGGAGCCATCCTGCACAAACAGTCTATGCAGTGCAATTGCAAAGTGCTCCATGCACGTGCTGGAGCCAGCCCAGGGCTGAAGCCTGCATGGGCACTTCTCTGTTCCAAGTACCTCTGCCCTACACAAGAACCAGAGCCTCGCCCTCCTCTGGCTTCTTTGTGCCAGACAGGCCATGCACTTGTGTCCCTTTTTCTGTGCAACCACAGAGCTCCAGGATTTCCAGGTGAGATCTGTGTCAGCCACAGCACTTCACATACATCTGCTCATTCAGCCCCCAGGGTGACCAAAGCTTCGTGACTGTGATTGACCTCTATTTTATAGTAGGAAAACTGAGGCTCCATGAGGCTGAGGAGTAGTCAGTAACCACAAAGCCTGTGTGGGTAGAAACAAGATGTGGACCTCAGTCTGATTCCAGAGCTCACAAGCTCAGCCTCCTTGTTCTGCTCCCTCCTTCCCTGGCCCCTGTTCTGGACTTGCTGGCTACACCACTCCCATCACCACTGGGAAGAAAGAGACTGAAGAGAGGCAAATGCCAGCCCAGGTAGTGCTGTTAATGCTCTCAGCATCTGCAGAAACAGTGAGAACTGGGAAATAACCAGGAAGTGCTGGGTTCTGGGGGGCTTCATCACCCTGCCCTTGGCTCCCCTCCCCAAGCCGGATCAGGCAAGATTCAGAGGTGGCTGAAACGTCAGCTCCCTATAGAAGCAGAGAATCCCAGAAAGGTTTTTTCATAGAGAAGATATAACTCCACAACCACAAGGTTCTCTCCAAGATAAAGGCAGTGGACCAGGGTATGCTGGGGGCTCTTGATTTGAGTCTACATAGCCCTAATCCGTGGCCCTTTATCATTTGTACACTTAGAACTTAATAGTGAAATCCAAAATTACCCTAAGGAGAGAAAGCTTTGCCAGTGATGGTGAGTTAGCTCCACTTTGAGAGAGCACGCAGAGGTAAAACAGAGGCAGAACTAGCTCCTCATAGGAACCTGTGGGAGCCTAGGAAACAGGTGCCTCCACTGGGCTATGCAGTTCCAAGAGTGCACTGCTCGGCATACTGGGGCTACCTCTGTCCACGAGAGAGAGAGGCACGCTTCCCTGGGGAGACCCAGCAGGGTGCTGGCGAAGAGCAGAGAGGGAGGGGAACGGCCCCTTGCTCTTGTGCTGCTGCTGTGGATGGAGTGCTTGGGTCTCCCCAAACGTCATGTTCGACTGTACTGCCTCCTCTGTGAGGGAGTGAGGCCACAGGGTGAAGTCCTCCTAAGTGGGACAAATGCTCTTAGGAAAGCATTCCAGGGAGGGCCCCTCTTATCTCTGCCTCAAAAGGACACGAACAACCCGAGATGACAATCTACATCCCAGAAGAGACCCTCACCAGAACCCATCCAGTGGGCGCCCCGACCTCAGACTCCCAGCCCCCAAGACTGTGAGCAGTACCATTCTGTGGCTTATGGACTATGCAGTCCATAGTCCCTCATCACAGCTCCCAAACCAAAGAGACCATAGCTCTGATGGAGGAGCCCAGTTCCCGCTCGCCACTGTTCTGCAAAGCCAAGAATTGTCCCCGCCACTGTGCAAAAAGGAAAAGTCGGGCATGGGAATATCAAGCTGCCTGACCAAGTCCACACAGCAAACTCGTGCCAGAATCTCAAACCCAGGATCTCTGACCCCAAAGCCATTGCTATCTCAGTCACAGGAAGCTGGGCATGGGGACATGTGAGTGATCTTTCAGGACACTCCCCTAATTGGCAGATTTATTTCTATCACTTAAAGATGAGCAGAGAAGCAGAAGGAACTGACCCAGAACTGTAGGAAAGTGATGTCACCATTCCAGCCAGCCCACACCCCATGGTCATTATTTTAAAAGTGATGAGACCATCCATGGAAGCTGGTGCTGGAGCCGTTCCCCTGTCAACAGCCAGGCGTGTGGGCAGGTCCTCTGGGGGCTGCATTCCTGGCACTGGGGGCCAGGGCGGGAGCCTCATCTGCCAGGGCTGCCCACGCCTGGCTGAAGGCAGAGGTGTTGGGAAGGCTGGAAGGGCCAACTGGCTGCTCGGGGCTCTGGCCCTGCCCTGCAGCCTTGAAAGCTTAAGCAGGCTCTGGATATGCAGCCAGGATTCTGCATGTCCCCTTCCCACTCCACACGCCTGTCCCCTTGGGCACCTCCATGCTCACCTCGTGCCTGGCCATGGCACTCAGAGGTAGATGGTCAATATAGCCAAGATTAGCCGACACTCAGATTCTAGTACCAGGCCGTGCTGGCAGAACTGGGACTCAGACAAATGGGTCATGCAATGTGACAACAGGTCAGGACGTCCAAGTGCAACAATACTACAGAGGAATTCTGTCCAAGGTGGGTGTGGTGGCCTGATCACAAGATGGCCCATTCCTTGCAACCTTCCCTCCTCTCCCCAGATCCTCATCCTCTGCAAAAGGCAGAATCTCAATCTCCTCCTTTTGTGTAGGAAGCGGACTTGCTTCAGCCAAAGATACAGCGCTGAGTGGAGAGATCCAGGCCTCAAGAGGCCATATATGCTGTTCCTCTCTCTGACAGCAGGGTATCAGTTTCCTTGGGAACAAACCCAGGCTACTCTATTGGCTGAGAGAGTCACATGGTCCAAGCGCATTCATCCCATTGACAGATTGCCTACTGATGCCAAACATGTGAGTGAGGCCATCCAAGGTCAACCAGCTTCCAGCTGTCCTGCCAATGAAATGTAGACCCAGCAGCCAGCTGAGATCTGCCAAGCTGTCTGGATCAGCAGAATCAGCAGGCTGACCACAGACCAATAATAAATGGTAGTTACTTAAACCACTGGCTTTGGTGCTTTGTTGCACAGCAATAGCTTACTGATACAGAAAAGGAGAGTTACGGAACTCTCCACAGAGAAGGGGATGCTGAACTAGGTAAAGAGGAATTCGCTATAGCTTGCTGGATGATTAGGCAGAGAAAATGGCACTGGAAAGAGCAAGATGGTAAAAAGCAGCATGGAGTGACAGGTCCTGGTGTGTGTGTGTCTGGAATTCAAAGCCTAAGGGAGGAGCAGCTGGACCACACACCAGAGAGGAAGGTGCTGCCTGGCCAGAGTGGCCCATGCACCAGGTTGAGCTGTTTCTCCCATTCATCCCCAACCTCTGCCCCTGCAGCCTCTCTTTACAACAGGCCTTTGGAGAGGTAACAGAAGGGATCAGTGAAATGCTTTCCCTATACCATGTACTGAACCATTTCTAACATGACCAGAGACGGTGGAAATACCACTGGCCTCGGGGAGCTGCTTGGAATGAAATCTCCTCTCCAGCGTCCGTAAAGGTCTTGGAACAGACGGTTGGTAAGGGCCTCTAGAGAATGACTATAGCATGTATTTGTGAAAGGAAAGGCAGGATGAGAGAGATGACATGACAGGAGGGTAAGGCTTTCCCAGGACTTAATTAAGGAGAACTACCAGCAGCCTAAAAGAGCTCCCTCCACCCAGGCTAAGTCTCCTCGAAAGCAGGGGCTAGGAAAGGCAGCCACATTTGCCATTCATTCATTCATTCATTCACAGAGAGAGCAGGCGACAGCCTGCAAGGCAATAACACAGGACACCAGCCCTGCTCTCCTCTCACTCCAGGTCCAGGCCAGAGTGGACAAGATCCACGTACACCACACCTCTCAGGGGACGGGAGGATGGCAGTGAGCCCAGGGGCCTCTTCCCCATGGCAGGAGCAGCTTCTGCACTGTGAGTAAAGCCTGCATGAGGTCCCACTGCACAGGAGAGAGCACACACGGGGCTCAGAACTGGCTTTGCTCCAGGCCCCCTCCCAGAGCCTGGGCTGAAGGTGGATGGAGGAGGAGACAGAACAGATGAGGCAGCAGGAGACAGTGCCTCTCCCAACCAGCTGCACAGAGACAGCCTGACCTGTGTGGGACACAGCAGTGGCCCTAGTGTCACCACCTAATCCTCATTTGGCTGCCGCAGAGGGGCTGGCCTGAGCTGCTATGTCACAGGTGCGCCCACCTGGATCTACTGAGCGGCCACTCTGGTGTGGGCCCAGAGGGTCAGATAATGTCAGCCGCATTCCTGCCACACTGGCCTTATCATAGCCCTGTCACCTTCCCCACTGCTCACTGGATCAAATAGGCTGTTCCTGGCAGCACAGGTGAACAGATGAAGGAAGACTGTTCAAGGGAACTGCGCTTGGATAGCAGGTTAGAAAGTCGGAGGGAAATGGAGTTATAGTGACTCCTTCATCACGACCGGAAATAAATTCCACACTTCTCAGCCTTTTGGCTAAGATCAAGTGCAGAAATAAATTCCAGGCAGGTCAAAGAATGTAAAAATCAAGCCACAGACCATGAGAAGACTCTAGAATCGTAGAGTGATAAGAGAAATCAAGATGCACATGATCTACAGATTAGACTGCATGAAAATATTTCACATACTTTACAAAAAAAAAACCAAAAGAGAAAAATGGGAGAGAGAGAGAGAGGTACAAATATGGAAAGAGATCACAGCTATTGAAAAAAATATGAATACCTCATACACAATCATATGATGTGAATAGAAAATTCCAAAGAGAAACGAAAAAAACCAATAATTAAGCACATAGGAGACTTTTCAACCTCACGAGGAATCAAGCTTAAATCATCAGCTGTAACTTTCTCACCTACTAAAAATCATTTTTAATGTTAATAATATTGAATATTGGTGAAATAGCACTGGTATAAACAACTAGTGCTCATTCGGATAAATCTTTGGGGATCATGTAGATGGGGAACCAAGAATATACACATATCTTCACCTGTTTAATCCATTTCTAGGAATTTTTCCTATGCAGGTCAGCTAAAATTGAGAAAGTATTACATATAAAATGGTTATTTTAATTTTTGGTGGGGGGAGAGGGGTTGTTTGTTTGTTGTTATTTTGCAGTAGAGGTCAAACCTAGGGGCCCTCTACCACTGAGCTACATTCCCAGCCCTTTTTGTTTTTCACTTTGAGACAGGGCATCAGTAAGTTGCCTAGGCTACACTCAAACTTTCGATCCTATATCAGGCTCCCCATTGGTGGGATTACAGGGGTGCGCCACCATGTCCAGCTCATTTTAAATTTTTAATAGTAAAAATTCAGGAAGGAATTTGATGTCCTTTTACAGCAATTAAAATGATAATTTTGGAAACTGAGGCAAAAACTTTTAAATGTTTATGTTCGAGGTAAAGTTATATCAACACTATATAAAAATATTCAATAATAATACTTGGAAAATATTCACCAAAATTCAGACCATGGCTACCTTGGGTGTTAGAGTTATGGTATTTTTTTTCTTTTTATACTTTCCGATTGGTAAAGAAATATAGTTTTATTACCTAAAAAATAGAAAAAGCATGTTATATGCATGTACATGTAACCTGTATGCTCTTTATAAAAAAGTAAGACAACACCTCCCCTGAGCACTCTATCTTCTCCAAAAGCTGCAGAAGCAAGAGGTTCTGGACCATGGCTGGACGGCAAGCTCACCCCTAAGGAATGCATGGATGGATGGGTGTCTCTGTGGTGGGCTCCTGTGCTGGGGACTCCCCTGCATGGTGAGCTAGTTATAAAGGCTGCGTTCTGCTGCAGTATTAAGAAGTCTCCATTGTGCAGGTTCCTTTCTGCTCACAGCTCCTTTAAGGCACCAGGTTGTCTCATCTCCTTAGCCCACAGGGCCCTGCTCTTATCAACAGACAGATTCCTACCGCACTTTGTAAGGTTCAAATCAAGGATCCATTTTCCCAAGACTCAAGGAGTTCTCCCACTTTTCTGCCCCCAGCCCTGTGCCTTCTGTGGACATAGCATATATTCTCCTCCTTCCTTCACATGACCACAACCACCCCACCCCCAGACTGGAGGTGGGAGCCCTAATTACTGAGTTTCATATCCTCTGTGTCTGGAGTGGTGTAGGTGATTAATACTCGTTTGCTGAATAATCGGTCTAAGCAGATGCAGTATCTCATGGTTTTATTGATTCCTGACAGAGTGTCTCTGAGCTTTCGAGCCCCAGTAGCTTTTTCGATAAACAGATCAGACTGACAAACGTCTGGGTGGCTTATCACACACAGAAGTGGGACTCAGAGCTCGGGCCAGAGGCCTGTGAGAAGGACGTCTGTCTAGAGTACCCACAGTCTGCTCGTTCATTTCCAGGCAGTCTCCTGCGGAGCACATCTGGGGTTCCAAGTTGTCAAGCAGAGTTCTTCAGGGTGAAAGACAGCCCTACCACAGCCGTGTTCACTTCGAAGCACTCTCCAGTCCTGGATGTGATCCACAAGGAGGAGCTAAGTCACACTTCGGAGAAAAACCCTTGCTAAGTTCCATGTAAACGCCTTCTGAAAAGTTTGTTGGGGACAGATATTTTCTGGTACAGATGTGTATCGTGCCAATAATAGATTGCAAAATGGATCAGAAGTAATTTTGTAACTTACTTTCCATTACAGGCAATAACTAAACAAATCCAGTGTATTTTTAAATAACTGATTTTTAAAAAAACAACAAGTAATGCGTGTTGGAAAGGTGCGAGGTCTCTAGCTCAGTCACCCTAGGTCCTGGTGCAGGTGTCCAGCCCCCTCCCCTGATCTGGATCAAGTCTGTCTCTCGGCTCTGTGCACTGAGTCTCCTGGCCTCCCTGCCCTCATGCCCACCCTGTCTCTGTCACAGGGACACTACCGCAGCCTCCTCTGTCCCCTGCTTGCCCATTGCTGACTGTCGCCTATGGACTCCTCCCTCACCCACATGAGTCTGATGAGAGCAGGCAAGGAATCCTTTAAATTCAGACATCAGATGATGTTACTGTCCTGCTTCCAGCCACGGGATGACTTCCATGGCTTTGAGGTGAGGTGAGATGCTGCCCAGCCTCTCCTTTGCCCCTCGCCCTGGCATCTACTCCCTGTTGCCTGGCTCCTCACCTTACTTTCTGGCTTCAAAGCTCCA
Source organism: Heterocephalus glaber (assembly GCF_000247695.1). Next base: position 21,017,557 of record NW_004624768.1, read on the forward strand.
TCTTGGGCCCCCTCCACACTTGAGTGCCTGGAGCATCCACCTTGGGGTGTATGTTTGACAGCTCTGTCCTGCACTGTCCTTCCCAACCCAGGGCTCAGTCAAGCAAACTCTGGGACATCATGAGGTGGCCTTAGCACATTGCCAAGTGAGAGGATAAATGAGTGAAGGGCCAAGGCAAATAGAAGAAAATCTGGTTACAAAGACAGTCAGATGGAAGTGACCACAGGCTAAGGATCCCTAATCCACAACACTTGGGACTTGAAGGATTCAGATTTTAGAGTTTCTCAGATTGTACTGGAAGTGCATCTCTAACCTGAAAGCCCAAAATCCAAAATGCTTCATCATCCGGAACTTTTTGAGCATCATGTCGGTTCTCAGGAAAGGTTGGATTAGGGGGTTTTAGATTAGAGGTGTTCAACCTGTCACAAAGTTGGAAACTCAGTCTGACTTGGTGGAAGGTGGGAAGAGGAGCAGCTCCTGACCCAGGGCCATGGGGAGACAGCTCCAGCGGGGCCTTTCCAGAGGCCAAGTAGGGCTGCTAGGCCACTGCCACCTGTCCCTAAACCAGAGAATTGTGATAGAGAGCAAAGAAGCAGAGACGAACAAAGGGTCTTTGTCCCCAGGCTGCCCTATCATTCAAATCCCCAAACCAGGAACATACTTGGTAATACTCTGACTCAAAAATAAAATGATAAAAAAAATAACGTATCTTGACATGAGCATTCTTCTCAAGCCCAGAGATTACAGTAGCGCTAATAAAGCTGTAATTAGCACCCATTTAGGATTTGGGGTAGAGAAGCCCAATTACCCTTGGTACTTGTTTACCCTCTGTCCCACTCACCAGGATTGAGGCCCGAGTTTCCCCAACACAAGTTCCACGGCCTCACCCAGCACTGTTGTAGACCCACAACGCACCTGGCTACAGAGGAGATCTTGACAGTGCCACTGGCTGGCTCTGTTTGACCCAGTTTGAGTCAAACCCGTTTGACCTTGGAATACACCAAAGATCAAGGCAGGGCTGCCCCCAAGAAAGACATTTTAGCAAAGGCTGTCTAAGCTTAGGTTTTCAAAACCATAATTAGCAATAAATTGTTCTACTCCCATGAGTAACCCTCCCTGTGGGAAAGAGTCCTATAGCTGCCCTCCCGGTGGGTGAGGCTGAGCCCCTGCCAGACACCTCTCAAGGGATGCTAGGTATAACTACCTAAAAGAAAAGCAGGTAAGAAACTCTGAGGTGGGCCGGGGATTTAGCTCAGTTGTTCCGGCGCCTGCCACACAAGCTCAAGGTCCCGAGTTCGATCTCCGGTACCAAAAAAAAAAGAAACTCTGAGGGTGCCAGGCTACACAGGGACCTGGCAGGAAGCAGTCACATTCACCTGCTGCCGCCCACAGACAGCGGCTCCCCACACTCGGCCTCTGTGTGGCGCTCAGAGCCAGGCACAGAGACTGGAACAGATCTGCTTTTCCCATGTTCTCAGCACATTTGCATCCAAAGTCAGAAATTTTCAAGTTCCTTTTCTCTACTTCCTACTAGTGCTCCTGAGGCATGAGTTTGTATCTCAAGGCTCTAAAGTGAGAGGGCTTGTTCTGGAAGTCCCCTAACGGCATCTGCTAGCCATGTAGCCTTGAGAAATCACCCAATGCCTCAGTTTCCCCATCTGTGCAAGGGAAAGCAGGGAAGCAGCGCCCATTACACAGGCCTGCAGAGTCCCAGGCGAGTGCCAGCATGGTCTCAGGGGCACAGGGCAGCCCTGCCTACAGGACAGCCCTCCAAACACTTCCATGATGTCACCTCCCCCTGCAGGTGAGCTGGAGGACAAGTGGGCCAGTGCCAACTCTCTCCAGGAGCCCTGGTTGCACGCTTCGAACCAGGTGTGGAACCTTTCCTGTGCAGGAGACTCTGGAGCACACAGCAGGCCCCTCAGGTGGGGGCTCCAGGGCCAGCCACTGCCCACCATTTGCCAGAGTCAACAATTCCCCTGGAAGTGGCAGCACTGCCGCCTCCACTTAAAGAGTCTGCTCACTCGATCAGGTGCACTGGGCAGAGGCAGAGATGTGACGCTATGTAAATCTAGTAGGTATCGACTCACAACTCCAAGAAGTTCACCATGTGTTAGCGCATGTAGTACTCAGAATATTACACAAATATCCCATCTCAGAGGATAGATAGGCCACTAAGGCATAGAGAGGAGAAGCAACTGGTCCAAAGTCACACGGCTAGATTTATCACTCGATCTGCTGGGCTCCAAAGCTCACCCACCACTGCACCTGCTCCAACATTCTATAACCCAAGGCTAACAGAAGCTGCACAGCCTGAAGTGGATGGGGAAGGAACATGGACAACAGTTTACTTTGCAGTCAACAAATGCTCAGAGAGTCCCTCCTGAAATACTTCCTGGGTCCCAGTCTGGTTTTTCCATCTTGGGGACATCCGAGATATGAACACAATGTGCTTCTGTCAAATGGCAGACCCAGGCCTCTGTGGCCTCTCTCTCCACTGGTTCCTTGATGAGCTTTTTTAAGCTCAACTTTAAGACCAAGTACAGCTCTGGGTGCCCAGGTGGCACTAAAGGAGTATTTATGGATAGATTTTGTTCACTGAAATTGCCTAGATGCCTAGTTACAGCTATAGTGTAGATGAAGACCAAAGAAGGCCACCAGGGCACCTCCAGATGCAGCGGCATTTGGAGTTTGTCTAATCTACTAAGCTTTTCCAAAATGCATCTTTCATACTGACCCTTCCTTTCTATATGAAAATTCTGTCGCTTTACACCATGTTTCCTCCTCTGCTGTTGCTGTAGGTCAAGTTAGAAATCAGCTCAAGAATTTACGGAGGATTTCAGAAAATTTAAAAAATCATCCCAGCTTACAGAACATCAGCAGAGGCCACAGGATGAATGCTGCTGTCCCTGCCTTTAGCCTGGACACAGAACACAGGGACACATCAGTCCAGAGGGACAGCGTGACACAGGGCTTGGGATGCTGAGCCTCAGAGAAGCCTTCCTCCAAGGCTTGAAGCTCTACTTGAAGAGGGATAGAGCTCACGTCTGCAGTGACCTGGGCCTCAGATGCCCCGAGTGTTTCTGACTTCATGTTGTCCTTCTTGAGCTCTGTCCCATCTTGCTGTGGTACCAGTAATTCATCCCAGGTAATCCAGTTTTCCTCCATGCCTGTGGATGTGAGCTGACCCCAGCAGCCAAAGAGAGAGCTGGGATTCTAGGTACATTTCCTGCCAAAAAATGCTACCCGTGGGAGGAAGAGCACAGGGCCAACCCAAGCCACCTGCCACCAGAAACATCAGCCAAATGTCTGCTCCTGCCTACACCCTCCCGTATCAAAGCCCAAAGCTGCTGATTTCAAGGCTACACCCCTTGACTCCACCATTGTCACCTGCTCCACCTTTATCACCTCACTGCAACCAGAGCAAACTCTCAGACCTCCAAGTATTTGCTTTCTAGATTCTCTGCATCTCATGCAGGATCTTCCTTCCTTCCTTGCCCTTCCCTCCCTGCCTGAAAATTGCACTGAACTCCAAGGCTCTGTCAGCAATCACTTTTTCCTTATCAAGTCTGCAGGGCTTCCACTCAGCTTTGTTCACACCCCTCTCCCAGTGCAAAATGTAGGGTCTGTCTGTCTCTCTCCCCAGCTGCACTGCAAGCTTCTCCATTGCAGGGAGGTATGATAGAGCCCTTTGTAATCCTGAGTGGTTAGAAAGAATCAATGAATCAACAGTGCATGCATCTGACCTGCAATTAATCCTCCAATGACATTACGATGAGTAATAATATTCCCTAAACATGCTTTCCAAAGAACAAGAATCAAGAGACATCAGTCATTACTAAGAGCGTGGACTTCTGCATTCACACAGATCTGAGTACCTATTCCAACTCTACCCCATCAAGCTGAATGATTTCACAGGGTCTTCTCCACCTGCAGACTGGGACAGTGGCTGGCTCAGGGCTGTCAGGACAAAGTGAGGTGTAAAGCTTCTTGCACCCGTCTCGATTTTGAAGATGCACAACAAACACTGCATGTCACAAAAGACACTGGGGATAAGACAGGCCAGAGGAGTCCGGGCTCAGAGGTGGCCAGCACTTTCCAGCTCCCTCCCATCCCCAGGGCAGAGTTCACAAAGTCAGCATGACATTCATTCCACTGAGAGGTGTATGAATATATGCTTGGCCCAGGACCCATTCACATGTGTATTTAAGGAACATTTGAGCTCCTGCTGTGTGCCATCCCTTGGGAATCAACAGAACATGACAGAGCCTCTGATTTGATCCAAGTTTAGATCCTGCCCTGAAATGAAGAAAGGGCTGCGGGGTGGATTGGGAAATGGCTGAGAAAGAAACCACCTCCTGCTGAAAGAATCCAGAGCCCCTGTACCACATGTCCCTGAATGGTCACCAAAGGGTCCCACATGGGGCACATGACTTTCAGATCATCACTCTGGCCCACTCTGTTCTGCTCCATTCCTCTGTGATGTTCTCAAGTAACCTTAACTGAGCAGCAGCTCAAGTTCATGCTTATGAAGCAGATAAAATAGGGGCATCATCTTTTCTGCATGTCCAAAACAGCTTCTTATTTAACATAACTGTACATGAGGAAGTTTAAAGGAAAAATGAACTTCCCTAGATGCTCATTCTCAGAAAATTCCAGAATATGTTGATGGGTTATTCATCGGTAACCATCTGACCCAATGATTTTAAAATCTAAAACAGATTCCAACACATTCTCAGCCCCAGCACATATACAACCCTCAATTATGTGATGGGAGGAATCTCCACGTGGCTTCGAAGCTGTGAACTCAACAGACACTACTGAGACTGCCTAGCCTTCGTGGTTTCGTAAAGCCCTTAAGGCATGAAGAGAGCTGGTAGATGGAAGTCTCAAAGCTCAAATCCTACCACTGCTTTCTCTTTCACTACCAGGAGCCCAGGTGAGAAATCTGATGGGCTTGGTGGCTTCTTATGTCCCGGATACAGTGACATACCAGCTCAGTAGAATCTTCAAAATGTTCTCCCATGGAACACCACGATTCTTTCCTATCCAAAAAGCAGGTAAGGGGGAAGGAGGAGGGAAGCTTTGGACTCTGAACCCAAAGAGAACTCAGAGTCCTCTCCAAGTTTAAATCAACCTTTAGCTCCCCTGAAGGCATGTTTGCCCTCTCCCTGGTCCACATCTCTGTGTAGGAGACCTGGCAGCACCAACACCCATGATAAAGACTTGGCCTCCACTGGAATGAGCTCTGAATGGGCATTTACCAGGGTAGAAGTGAGGCAAGAGGCATTCACTTTGGGTGCAAAATTAAATAGGGCACCCCACTAAAACCTCAGCTATTAACATAAATATTATTATAATGCAATGTTTTAAAGATCAAAATCCGTGCCCCAAACAATCCATGTTGAACCAAATATCAAACTCCCAGATAGAGAGGGGTCAGTATTACTGATTTCCTTTCTGCCTCCAGTGCCTGTTTCCTTGTGTCCCCAAGGGGCCCAGAGCCACTCAGCTGGAAGCCCAACTCAGCTATGTGCACGGGCAGAGGGAGAGAGAAACGACCAAACTCACTCATGGCTTAGCAATGTTGGTGGAAAACGTTTTGCTGAGTAACGTGGAAATGGATCTGTACCATATGGATTAAATTCCTCTGAAAATAAACACGATTTTTAAAGGAAGGAAAGGAAAAGTACTTAGCCACTATGTTTGAGGTTTTCCTGCACCCAAACCTCTGGAAAATGAGCATAATATAAATTACTCAGTGTCTGTAATACGTCTTTGAAACAGGCTTGTCCTAAACCACCGACTTATTTAAAACAATATTTTTTTCATATTTCACCAAACCTGCTCCCTTCTGCACTCGCCCTGGGCTCCTCTGTTCTGTTCTTTATGGAAGGAGGACAGCTTTGCACACCCACACAAGTGGGGCCCAAGGGGCTCAGGGGACCACACTGTGGACAGTTGTCACTACCACGTGGCATGGACGTGTGTCCTCTAAGGAAGGCAGGTGGCTAGAAGCCAGGCAGAAGCCAGGCCACACTGCTCCACCTCTGTGGCCTTGGACATTAATGTTCACGTGTCCCACAGCAGATGTCACCACTGCCCCTTGGGAGGAAGGGACATAAGGCAAGGTGACAGCCACCAGCTAGACCCCCAGAAAGATGGTGCCATGGGACTTAGGAAACCAGCATCTGTGGTCACCCATGCCACAAGGCCAGGACTGTGTACAAGGGGTGATCAGCATATACAGTGTGTGCTTAAATTTTAAAAATTGATCACAGTAAAAGACACATTGCCATTCATGCCCCTCAAACACACTTTTCCCATCACTCTTTCCACTTCCTGAGGCAGCTCTTTTGTGTCTTTACAAGGTGTTATACAAAACTATGGTGAATGCTGCTGCCAAGTGCCATTCAATGGAAAAGCAGGCTCGTAAAAACATTACAGTACATCCTTATCCACCATATTCACCAGATCTGGCACCATGCAACGTCCTGTCTGGTTCTTCCCCAAAGTCAAAATGACCATGAAAGATAAACATTTTGAATCAATTCAGGACACCAAGACAGCAACAACAATGCAACTAATATGCTCACAAAAGACTTCCAGAACTGCTTCAGAAAGTGGCACGAGCAATGGGATAAGTGTATTCGAAGCAATAGGGAATGTTTTGAGGGGGATGAATGACAATGTGTCTTTTACCGTAATAATTTGGAATTTAAATTTTTCAATCACACCTCACAGTAGCAACCTAATTAATTAGGGCCGAAGGCAAAGCCTTCGGGAGTCAGGAGGGTTCAGAGTTCCAAGCACAATGGTGATGCCTGTGGTGTAAATGTCCCTCAGATAGAAACCCTGCCCAGCCCAGCAGGGGGCCCTGGGCAGCTCCCCCTCCTAGAGGGAAATCAGGCCATCTTCCCAAGGTGGAGATGCTCCTGAGCTCTCTGCATTCAACACGCCTCGCTTCTGTCCTGTCCTCTTAAATCTTCACAAGATTGTGCTGTGGAGCTGGCCAGGCCCATGGCCCTTTCATGGGACCAGGACCACCCATCATCAAGGTAGGCTGTGCTCCAAGGTTGCCCTACTCAGAGTACCAATTTCTTCCTTTGGGAGAACTTTGTGGGGGATGCACAGAAGTTACCACTGTGACCTGCAGCTCAGCTCTTCCAAGTCTGGCCCATCTGCCTCAAGCTCACCTTTAAACCCCACTTTTGAAAACATCCAATTTGACAACTTTCCCTTGGAAAGGGGCACAAGGTCCTGTGTAGAATGTGTTGACTCTTATATCCTGGAAATAAATGAATTCTTTTTCCTTACCAGCTTTTCAGAATCTGAAAAGTCCTAGGAGGTTTGAGAGTGATTGACAAGCTGAAAATAAAAAGCCTATTTTTGCAAGATGCTCACAGTGCCACTTCCCTCCTCCCATGCTGAGTTTTACAGACCAGCACCCCACCGGCAGGCCTTGCACCCCAGTTTTGTTATGGTATCACACAGAAGATAACTCTGGTTGCAGGTTTTTGAAAATTGTTGGCACACCCGAAACAGCAAGACCTCGGAATATTAAAAAGACACAGCAAGGGAGATGAAAATAAAACTAAGATAACACTATTAATATGACCGCCAAGAGCAAAACAAAATGATGGAGACAAAGGTTTTCCAGCTGCGTGCTGGGAGCCCACAGAGCCCCACGGAGCCCCTTGGCTGCCTCAAGAGAAAGATCCACCCCTTACCCCCAAACATAAATGCTTTCTGTTTGCCTTGTAAATTGGATTGAGTCAGATTTTATTGGAACAAAGCATTTCATGGTTAAGGTGATTTTTAAACCACTGATCCAAGAGACTGAAGGCCCCTTAGAGCTACAGCTGCCTGAAAGACTTGCTTCGGTCTCCATAGGTAAGAGAGTTTCCGGGGGCCTGGAAAGGTGAGGAGCTTCAGGCACCCAAGAGGACTTAATGCCTCTGATCTCTGTGTGCAACGCCTTCTTCAATCACCATATCCCACCTTTGCCTAAGCTAAGACTTCATGGAAACTCCCGGTAATCCAGCCAGGCTTCTACCCCATCCTCCTTCTCCATGAGCATCAGGGATCTCTTCTAGCTGAGTTATCTTCACCTGTGTCCCACTGTCCTGGCCACCCTCACATTGTTAGGCAACTTCTGACTTTGATGTTTGTTGCCCCAATAGAGATGGGGACCCTGATTCAATTCCAACTCCCCAGTGGCTAATTCAGAGCCTGCCACATGGACGATCTAAAATGTGTCCTCTATTTTGGGCTGCTGTATGTGGTGGTGGATGATGGAATTTAGCGACACACCTGTAGCCCGGCTCCCAGAATACATCTGTGATGGCCAGTAATGTGGCAGGGTAGGGGCTGAGAAAGATAATGTGCCTTAAATTTCATCTTCAGGTTGAAAAACAAAAAACAACTGTGATCTTTTCAAGTCAAGAAGAGTTGTTTAAATGTAAACATGCATTTTCAATGTCTGGGAGCAGAGTTAGATGAAATTCCCCAAGTGATCTCTTAATACCACCAAAATTGCATTCAAATGCCTCTGCCAGGCAAAGATAAATTGCCACTTGCACAATGGTCTTGCACTTAAAAGTAACTCGGTCTGGAAAGCTTTGAAAATTTATTACAACAGGGAAAAGGGAAAACTTAAAGTGGTTCAAGATATTTAGTCTACTGATAAGACAGCTTAGGAAGGACAATAATTATCTCCAAGAATTTGAAGGGTCATTATAAGGTCATTAAGAGCGTGTAAGCCAGCTGGAAGGCATCAACTTGGACATCAAAAGTTAACTTAAATGACACCAAAATGAGTTAGAGTCAGAATCACAGAAAGTCAGTAGCCATGTAGGTCCTTGCTACACAAAGGAAGCGTCAGAAGGAAGCTTGTTAGAGATGTAGACGTGCGGGCCCAGCCTGCCGCAGCCAAACCAGAACTTTCCCTTAACCCTCCAGTCCCTCTGGCTTGTTTGCATATTCAGGTCTAGGAAACAGGGTCTAACCTCACCTCTTTGTTTTACAGGTAAAGAAACAGAAAATCAGAGGAGCCAAGGTATCTGTACAAGCAAGGCAGCTGGTCCAGGGAGGGAGCAGAGTCACAGCAGCTGTCACCTTTAATCCAGTCCCCAAGGGACACTCCAATGGCTCCCACCTCCCCTGACTGGTGGGCCACAGAAAGGAAGTCTGTGTCCTGCCCTCAAAGCCACAGTACCATTCTCAGTCCCACCGGCTGTGTCCATGTCTTACAGCCAGGGAGACTCAGGCCAGAAGCATGAACTCCCAGCACAGACAGGGCCCAGGAAGCAGGCTGCTAAGCAGGCTGGCACCCCCCCCATGCCATCTGAAATGGGAGACAGCAGTGGGTGCTCTCCATGCCAGAACCACCGGGCTCTGGACATGCCTTTCTGTAACAGACAATGCCTAATGGCTAAGCCCTTCAGCAGACAGCTGCGAGAAAGGAACACCTAGGGTTTTCAAAAGCAGTTGTCTGCTCCATGCACTTTAAACTCCAGTTGTATCTAAACCCATGTTACAGCTGCCCTTGCAAAAGGCTCAAAGCTAAAGCTCAGCCATTTCCCAAAGCAAGGAGACAGGCTGTCCGGGGCTGCAGATGGGCCCTGTGGGAGTGGCCCTAAGCCAAGAGGGCCTGCTGTGCTTCCCAGGCCGCCGTCCTGCAGGGTGAGAAGGGAAAGATGCCTTCTGATTCCTGGAGCCACACTGAGCCAGGGCTGAGCCCTAGGAAATAACAGGAGTAGGAGTGCCATGCTCCCTCTGGGTGGGCATTGTGCTTCCTGGCATCCAGGGAACTAAGCAGGCAGCAAATGTATATTTGATGGCATTTCTCTGCAAGCCATCTCCCTTCCAAAGACCCCAGCTAGAACAAAGCCTGGCACAGGGCAGACTGAGGAAAAGCGCGGCTGTGAGGCCTACCAGAGAGGCTGGGAAGGCCTCAAAACCTTAGTAAGTCGCCATGATAGCCATCACATCCCCCAAGTTTGGAGAGTCCACACATGCCAGACTTTCAGGAGGAGGGACAGACCCAGCTGAACAGCTGGCAAAACAGTAGAAAGGAACACAGTACTGATAAGTCTCCCCCAGTACCCATGGCCTCGCCCAACCTCCCATCAACCCAACAAGATAGAGGAGAATACAGATCTGATCCTTTGCTAGTCACTGTTCAAAGGAGGCTGAAACTGCCTGCATAACATGATGTAAAAAACAGCATTAAGGAGACAGCTGACACATTATCCCGATCAGATCAAACATCTGGGCATTTGCCACTGGGTACAAAGATATATGCATCCCAGACTTTTCAGAGAGCTGGGATCTTGTGGATGCAGCCCACAGGCATAACTTTATTCCCTTTTAGGAACCCAGCTTACAAACTTGCATTTCTCTCTTGAGCTACAGCTGCAAATGCAAAACGAATTTAATCCATCAAGAAGTACTTCTCTGCCAATACCACAGAAGGTACTAAAAGGGAGTCATTTACAGGGCAGACTTCAAAGGAGGCTGAGAGAGACGAAGCTCACCCCTCTCATCCTGCTGGCCATTCTCACTGAATGCTACTACTGACATTTGCTCTGTGTGTCCTGGGGACTTAGACACCACTGCAACTGACTCGAAGTCACAGGACCCATGAAGAGCTCCTTTCTTCTGCTCGACATTTCCTACCCACATGGGCCCTGCTTTCCAAGAGTGTCCTGTAGTTCAACCATTTTCTTACCAGAAAGCCACAAGGATGCTGGAAACTGAAATCTGCATGCAATTCTGCTGAAGAAAGGCAAGACTTCAGCTCAGGCATGAGCTCGGGTCTTCCTCCTGCTCCAGTCACGTCACCAGTAGAAGAAAGTCCCAGGAAGACCCCAGAATCTGATTGTCCTTTAGCTCAACTCCTTCCAGAAGGAGGAAGCAAAGAGTCCTTCTGATCTATTAAGGGGAAAGAGAGAAGGAAAAGCTAAGGCTACTGAATGTGAAACTGGTAGACATATACACACACAGGCATACACACTATCAAAGGGAAAACAGCTAACTGGAAGGTTGGGTACTTTATAAGTGCATTATCCCAGTTTCCATGGTGTGTCATTTACTAGATTTCTACCAGACAGAACTCCTAAATGCAGAGCTCTAGGGGACTTTCAAATCCAGCTGGAACCAAACAATGTGATAGAGGGTGCTGGCCAGGATCTCACAGTTTGGTCAGTCTCAACACGAAGGACTATGCTTCCTCCTCAGGGACAATGGCCACTCTGGGATCTCCTAGATGCTCCTGCCTGGTACCTTAACCCACATTTCTTCCTGGAGAACCTGGCTTTGGAGGCCAGACTGCAGTGACTCCCAAGAGCACTTCATCCCCAGGCAGACAAGGAATCTCCTGAAAGACCTTGCATTCTTCTAAGAGAAAGGCCCAGAAGAATGATCATCTGAATCTGAGGTCTGTGATAATACTTTGAAAGTGACTTACTTTTTTTCCCTCCAAGTGGTACAGGCAGAAAAGACAGCTGACCGATTTGTTGCATATAACAGTTCTTCCATTTATCTTCAAGAATATTCTCAGCACTGTGATCAACTTCAGCATTTTCATCCATCCCATCAACAGGTTCTCAAATGTGAAAATAAAGTAGAGATGGAGATGGAGTCCCTACTGAAGAGTGAGCAGGTTAGGAGAGAGGGCAGAGGGCTGGTGAACACAGTTCACAAGAAATACAAAGCTGTCTTTAAAACATCCCTGCTATCAGCCCCATCGTATAAGACGGCTCAGTGCTCGGCACTGGGTTAAAAGCCTTACAGCGTGCTAATTAATTCCCACAGCAGCCATGAGAGGCAGATTGTAGTACCCCACCTTACAGACACAGAAGCAGGCTCAAGAGTTTAACTGACTCTTTTTTTCTCTCCACAGGCTGGCATCAACCACACATAGAACTTCTCAGTTGCAATTTAAAACGCAAGATGCACAAGAAAAATGGTTCTCTCCAGTGTTGTTTCTCACTAGAGGGAGATGTGTCACTTCGTGCACAGATTAACCAGCCCAGGTTTTCTCACTGTTTCCAAGTAACCAACTTGAACAACGCTACGCTACGGGGCCAACCAGGAGTCCCTGGGAGCTGCTTTAAGAGCATTTTGCACTTCATAGGAAACCATAAGGACTAGAAAACAGTATGGTTGCTTTTGAAATTGCATTCAAACACACAATTGTAAATTCATTCCGTTTGATTTCTTCTCCATTTGTGTTATTCACCGTGAAATTAATATGTGCTCCAGATAGCACACTTATTACAAAGTTCAATAAGATGAAACACATGACCCTATGTCCTACACAGAAACGTCTGGCATCGTCTCACTGCCCCGGTCAGATACTCAAGGGTCGCACCTTCAGCACCCCGAAAGGGTCCTTGTAGTGTCACAGAAAGGCCAAGGAAGCCCCAGGTGATGCCCGGAGGTGCTGTACAGTCTGCTGCAGGCTGGGGGAGGGAGAACAAGACACAAACCGCAGCCTCTCCCGTGCCTCCTCAGTGGTTTAGTGGTACATGGGGATGGAATACCGAGGCACGCGCAGACTGTCCACCTCTTCCTCCTTCCCAGCGCCCCAGTGCCCCGCGTCCTGGGAACAGCGAGTGACTCCACAGACCCAGGGCCACAGACCCGCGTGGAGGAAGCGGCTGGGAGCTGTCCATGGTGGCGCGGAGCCTGGCACGCAGAGAGCCGCCGGCTCCCTCCCCGGGGCGCGCCGGGAACGCGCTCCTGACCGCGGCGAGGGAGAGAGGCCCGAGTTCCCCTCTCCCCGTGGGGCTGAGCCAGGCGCTGGCGCGCACATCAAAGGTTTAACTCGGAAAGGGAGCCCTTACCTGCGCAGCGCTGCTCAAGGAGCAGGACTCCGAGCCTCGAGCCTCGGCGCCGGTGGGTGGCCGGTGCGCTCCGGACCCTCCTCGTTTCTCGCCGGACCATTCCACAACGTCGCCGGCTTCGTTCCCCGGGCGGGGAGCTGGAGTCTGGCCACGACCCTGGCTGCGCCCCGCCAGGACGCTGTCCTTCCGCTTCACCCGAGGCCACCCACTTGAGCCGACCGGTCTCTGCCAGCGACCTCCGAGCCTTCTCCGCTGCCAGTCTTAGGGTGGCAGCTTGAGTATCAGCAGGGGCCCCAAGGCCATCGACGTCCTGTGGTGCTCGCGCGGCGCGGAGAGGCGGAGGGGACCCCAGGGGACGGCGCGGAGCTCGAGCGGGGAGCAGACCTGTTGCAGCCACGCTCCGGTGCGCACCCGCGGCCCCTCGCCGGGCTCGGGCGGACCAGCCCTGGGCCTCCTTCCGAAGGGAACTAGGCAGGCAGGGCCTTCCCCAGGGGTCCACGCTGCTGGGGACCCCGCGCCCCTACACTGCCGCGCGCACCGAACCCCCGGGTTCAGGGAGACCCGCAGAGGACAGCGGCAGACTCATGGACACACGGACAAGCGGACGGCACGACAAGGGGGACCAGCAGGAGTCGTGCGGGGACGCGGGACCCCCCCATCCATCCCTGACAACCCTGGCCCGCTTACCTCCGGGGCGGCGGCTGAGGCAGTGCGGCGCCTCGCAGGAGCAAGCGCAGAGATCGGTGCAGCAGGCGCAGTGAACTCGGCCTGGAGATCTGGGTTCAGTCCCCAGCCTCGGTGGCACCTCAGCCACTAGGCTCCTGCTCTGCTTGAGCTCTCCGCCTCCCGGCCCGGACGCCGCCTTTATAGCGCTTGGCAGGACCTGCCTCGCCCACTCCCCGCCCACTCCCCGCCCCTTAGCCCCCGCCAGGAGATCCGCCCTATCCCCGAACGCCGGGAGAGGGCGCTAGAGCCCAAAGGAGGGGAGAACTGCCTGCCTCGGCCGCGGGGTCACAGCAAGCGGGGCGGCTCTGAGTTTCAGAATCCTTTTCTTTTTAAACTCATGTCTCCCTCTGGCTCAGCAGCTCCCCCGAAAGAAAGATGAAACCGTGGTCTGGAACTATAGTCAGACACGCCAGAGGGCAAGGGTCCCAGCCTCTCTGGGCCTCAGTCTTCACATCAGGAGAGTGGGTCTTCCTGGGTCGAGAAGATGTTGATCAGCTCAGGGAAGTATGGGCCCGCTCAGGAAGTTGGGGTGCCAGGGCTGACCTCCGGATCAGAGACAGGCCACTGTTCTCAAGAGCAAGGCAGAGGAGCGGCTAGTGACGGTGCCTTGTGAGCAGCGCCATGGGAAGAGCCCACAGGAAGCGTCTCACAGAGTCTAGAGCCCATGCCGCCTCGAACTTGCTGTGTGATCTCCTGCTTGCCACTTCCTCTCTGGGCCTCTGGGCAGTTTGGGTTTTCCCGTCTGTTTCATTTTAATCTGCAAAATGAGAGGTTGGGGGCCGGCTCTCTGTCCCTCTTCCTGGAGCTTCTCCCGAGCCTGTCCCCAGGTAGCTGCAGTCCTAGCGTCCACTCTTCCTCCCCTGCCAGCGTCCTGTAGGCACCAGCTTGGCCTACATTCTCGGCAGTGCCCACAGGCTCTGGAACCGACAGGTGGGCCCTGGTGCCAACCTGGAAGGCTTTGTCCAGGTCTTGGGCTGGGCAGCAGCCTTGGGCCCCTCCAGACCCGAGGGAGCAAAACCCTCTGCCCCCAGCCCTGTCTGGGAAGCTGGTCTTCCTGCAGGAAGTGATCAGGAGTCTCTCCCCTTCCCACCTTCCTAGGAAGTAACTTGAGGGGCTCTGGGGCAAGCCATAAGCCCTGCCTTGTGTCTCCAGCCAGACAAGTGGAGCCTCCCCAGTAAAGTGCCACTTGGGCCTCACACCCGACTCCTGGCTGCTTAGCTTCCTAAGCAACCCCAGACACAGAACCCTCACCCCAGCCTTGGGCCTGAGTGGCACACGCCCAGCCTTGCCAGTGGAAGTGTCCCCTCTGCTCCAGCAGGATTGGAGGCCACATGCTGTGAGCCTGGAGTCCAGCTGCAGTGCTGAAGACAGACCGCGGCCAGGGGACAGAAGTCACGGTCACCCTGTGCACGTCCCAAGTATCAAGAACAGTGCCCCAGGGGAAGGCAATGCTGCAGACACGCAATTCTCCAGGCAGCTCTGCGCTCAGCCATGTCCATGCACCCTCGAGGTCATGCTTTCAGGATGAGTATTGGTGACAGTAACCTGGTGGCCTTCCACCTACCGCCCAGAACCCAAGGTCTTACCAGTGCAGACCAGAGCTGCTCGGAAGAGGGAGCTTCTTGGTCCTTGTCAGGATGTCTTGAAGACTCCACGAGAGGAGATATTGTACTCAGGGTGCCACCTGCCGCCCAAGAACTGCACCCGTGCCCTCCCCCGTGTGCTGTGGAGCACCTTCCTGCTCCCTGCTGCCACAGGCCGTCCAGGCCTGGCACTTGGAGGCTGCTGGCCAGATTCCAGTCCACCCCGCACAGCAAGGGCCACCATGCTCCACCTGCTGATCGGCACAGCCCGCTCCCTGTCCCCCTGCGGCCTGCCCTGTGGGATCTGAAAGGCTGGGCGCACACACCTGTGGCTCCGCAATCCAAGCCTCCAAATCAGACCTGGTTTTCCAGGAAAACCTTGGAACCCAGGAAGCAAGGAGAGCTGCGAAGCCAGATGCCGAGTGCGCGGCTGACCTTGAGGTTTTAGGCAAACCGGGCAAAAGGAAAATCCCAGACATCCCCATCCTGGGAACCAGGGTTCAGGAATCCCGCTCATATTCACATTCCGCCAACAGGCGTCGCGCTTGCACACTGAGCCAGAGGCCGGCACCAGACTTCCGGGCTGGAGCCCCGGGAGTCGGGATCTTCCGCAGGAACTGGGCTTGGACTCTGCTTCCCTGGAGGCAGATGGAGCCGCCGGGCTAGGGAGAATCGAGGGGAGCGGCCTCTGTCTTCCCGGGAAGTTCTGCGAAGGAACTTGGGGCGGGCGATCATAGGAGCCAGCTCCACTCCTAGCCCTCTGCCTCTTCACGCTGCTGGTCCCCATGTGTGCACACTGTGCTCAGGACCTTCATGTCATTACTTTCTCCTTATTGCAGAAATCATATGTATCCTCTTGTAAAAAACAGAAAATTCAGAAAATGAGCAAAGGAAAAAAGACTTTTCGTGTAATCTATGTACATTACAGAAAACTTAAAATATAGAAAAGCATAAAGGGAAAAAAATCACTTCTCAAAGATCATCTCTGTTAATTTCAGTATGCAGCCCAACTCTCCTGTATGTTACAGACACAGATGCAGAAATACATGGATGCATGTGACAATTCCATCAGTCGTTCAACAGTTGGTTCAAAACCATGTCCCTTGCTAGACAGCTCACTCTGAGAAGGCAGGGCTGTCCCCAAACGCATCATCCACCCATGGTGACTGGAGTGTCCAGTGGAGAGGCAGTGACCCTCGGTGTTTCTATTGGGAATGAAGGAATACATCAGTGGGTGTTTCTTATACTGATAACATAATGCAAGAGAAAAGGAAGCCTGAAGGTTTGTGAACATTTGAACAAATCCCCAACTTGATCCATAAGGGAAGGGACATACACTAAAACTATACAGGCACGCCTATAAGAGTGGCCAAAATCCCAGAGGTTTGGTTCTCGGGGGGCACTGGGGGCAAGGAGGGTGGAGGGTGGCCCCTCATGTGTCACCACTAAGAGCTTAAATTGGTATAGTGTGTGCATGAGGGCAGCAAGAGAGCCCTGACAAAATGTACATACCATTTACTCAGTGATTCTACTCCCGGGAATTTATCCTGCAGATGTGTGCAAAATGATTAATACCAGTTTATAGATTGCAGCTCTGTTTGTAATAGATGCTTTTTAAAAAAGGAAACATACTAAATATCTAGCAGTAGGGAAAATTAAATACATTATTTTACATCTATATGATGGGGACTATGCAACTGGGCTTTTGGGTTGTTTTGTTTGAATAATAGCCAGGCATAGCTATGCACACCTGTAATTCCAGCTACTCGGGAGGCTGAGCCAGGAGAATCACAAATTTGAAGCCAGCCTGGGCAACAGAGCAAGATTCTATCTAAGAAAGAGAGAGGGAGAGAGGGAGGGAGGAAGAGAGAGAGGGAAAGAAAGAGAGAGAAAGAAAGAGAAAATGAAAGGAAGGATGGAAGACAAAGAAAGAAAGAAAGAAAAGAGAAAAATAGAAAGAAAAGAAAGAAAGAGAAGAGAAAAATAGAAAGAAAAGAAAGAAAGAAAGAAAGAAAGAGAGAGAAACTGTTTTGTAAATTAGAGCCAGACAGGGCCAGGGATTTAGCTCAGTGGTTTCGTCGCCTGCTGTGCAAGCACAAGGACCCGAGTTCGATCCCCGGTACCAAAAAAAAAAAATTAGAGCCAGCCATAATGGCACACTCCTGTAACCCCAGCTACTGGAGAGGCTGAGGCAGGAGGTTCAAAATTTCAAGTGAGCTTGGTAGATGGAAGCAAAGTCAGGCTCCAAAGGGGGTTTGAGATAGCCCTCCTCTTAGGCAGTCTTTTTGGCATGTGCCAAAGAAGCAAATTATAGCCAGAGTTCTTTCAAAACAGATGTCAGAACATGACCCACTCCTGCTGAGAGTTTTCTGATTCCTTTTCCCTTGGATAAAAATCCACATGGTCTCAAGGTCCTGCCTATGGCCCCCATGCAGTCTCCCACTGTCACCATCCACCTGGTTCTCTCAGCATTGCTACCTTTGCCTTTTTGCTATTTCTTTAATGCACAAGTGCATTCCAGCCTGAGGTCCTTGTGTTTGCTGCCCCCCAAACCTGCAGGACCACCCTGTCCTTTCTCCATTCAGACTTCAGCTCAGAAATCACTGGCTCAGAAAGGCTTGCCGATCCTCCCTGTGTACAGCCTCAGTCCCCACCGCGCTTGTCCCTGCTCTTCCCCAATTTTCTCTCCTCCTGTATTTCCCGTGCTCCCTGCACTGCTGTGGTGTCCTGCCGGTGGATCTAAACTAGTCATTTTGTTCAGGGCTCCACTCCTGGTGCCACGCATCTGGTGACTCATTGAACACATTTCATCATGAGCGACAACCTCAGCTGCACCGATGGCTACTTACGGAAAGTGGACCAAGTATAAATAGGATCTCACTTGAAACTGTGTAGGTTTTGGATCTTTTTCCAAACATCAGCGAATTCATTTTTATTTCCCTAATACTGGGGAAGTCAGAGGGCACTTGGTTGGCAGTCCCAGGCTTGGATTTCAAGAAAATTTGTTTTTCCATCTCTTTTTATATGGCCAGTGCAGAGTTGACCTTTGACTGTCTCTGGGGGCCTTTTTCCATTTCTCCACCCTGACCCTAGGGAAGCCTGAAGGGCTTCAGGGTAGATCCCAGCAGGTGTATGTGCTGCCTTCCGCCTTCTGCCCACAGCTACGAGCTCAGAGCATAGAGACCCAGGACCCCAGTTCCTCCGGCTTCCTCCTGCTCTCTGTCCATCCACAGGCTGGCACAGTGCTGGCCTAAGGAGATGCTGAGCAGACACAGAGAAATATACATTTCTCTACTATGATCCACACAATACTCCCTAGGAGGAATTCCTGGCATGGAAAATAAAGCCCTGGAAAAATGCTGGTTAGATGCTGCATGTTATTCCCAGACCACCAAGAAGTCAATCTGCTAACCCTCAGCCTCACGGGGCCAGCCATGACCTGAGTGTCATTGTGACCATCTCATGGTGCTAGGAAGTCCTGTGCTCCCCAGGGAATGGGCTGTGCTTCAGTGTTAGCTCAGTCTCTGCTCTCTGGCAATTCCCTTCTCCAAGGCCGGCAATGAATAAAACACAGGCAGAGGAAGAACTAATCCAGTCACTGCAGGCTGGTGGCCCTCACCAATGTCACGCCTGGCCCCCTCTACACTGGTGACCCTGACTCACTGGGTCTAAAGGTGCCAAGAGTCTGCCTTACCAGGTGACACAGTGCTCCTGTCTGGGAAGCCCACTGGGCACTACTAGTCCATGACAGTGACAGAACTGGTACTTAACTATTTGCTGGTTAAGAAAATATTTCACATGATTACATACTAGTGAGTCCAAGAATGTTTTAAAATAAATTCATAGAATGCTTATCAACCATAGCCATAGCGATATGCATTTTAAAATCATGGTAAGCAAGCAGGTGAAACGATGTTTACTCCACCTGCAGAGAGGTCTGGTTTTGCGCTGGTGATGCTAGGTCATCCTGGTCTTTCCCAGGTAACAGGCTGCCCTCAGAAGGAAAGCCCTGTTCACTCATACATTCCTGCTGCTCTGGTCTGAGTTGTGACCACTCATGGGGAATGTGTAGAAGAAAAATGGAAACACTTTCTGTGGTTCAAAAAGCCAAACAGCTTTTACAAAGGAAATTCTTACCAAACAATGAAAATAAAAATGTAAGGGAAACTATCACCAAACACAAGATCCCATGACAAAAGTCATGGCCGTGTGGGGTTCAGGGCATACTGAGAGACCCATGTCATTCCCCGTACATTTCCAAGGGCCTCTTCCCTGAGCGTTAGTGTGGAAAGTCCTCTCCATGCAGAACACACTGTTCTACATCTCCAGATGATAATAGTTCCCTATTTAGAGCTCAGGATGTTGTAGGCGCATTTGATCCTCTCATTAATATTACGAGGAAAGTACCAACTCATCCCTGTGACTCGCAGCCGCTAGCTGGTAGTGCTGCAATCCCAGCTCGGGTCGGCTGACTGCAGAGGTGCCTGTCAGACCATGGCCCCTCTGCAGCCTGAAGGTCTGACACCCTTAACCACTCTGAATGTTTCCTGTGCAGTACGTATTGCAATTTTGCTTTTTCACTATAGCTGATTGTCTGGGTTCCATGTGGACAGAAGCTCTGGCTGCCTGCTGCAGGGTCCCTGGAATCCCCGTCCTTACAGCCACAACCACATTTGCTGAATGGATGGATGAAGGAATGAATTTTGTACACCACTCACCTTGATAAACGGAATCTGAGTAAAAGAATACGTATTATATTTTACTTTAATTGGCCATTAATTGTGCACTGAATGGTCTTGTGTTGAAGGGAAAGACCACCTGAGACTTCCACTGCGAGGGATGGAGTTGACCACTGAGGTGACAGTGAGGTGGGGCAAAGAGCCAAGCATCGCCCAGGGGCATCAGTCTGCTTCCTACATGTGTTTTTTCTAAGCCACTCTGAGAACCCTATGGTTGGGCCACTCCATGCAGTCACAAGGACCCTTTCTGAAGAGGGACCAGGATTAGTAAGGGAGGCTTTCTTCAAGGGACAAATTGAGTGAGTGTATTTTTAGCATATAAATGGAATTTTAAAAACAACCTGAAGGAGTTGTATCCAGAATACCTAAGTAATGCCTATGAAAAAGGTAAAAGATATAAAAGCTGCCCGATAAGTAGGCAATAGTCATGCACAGATATTTCATAATAGAGAACTTCCAAATGACTCATGTGTCTTGAAAGTTGTTTATTCTCATGTGTGACTGAGGTCATAACTTTTACATCCACTAAGTAAGCAAAATGTACAGTTTGGGTATGTCCAGGGTGGAAGCCGAGGACTCCTGTCCACTACAGAAAATGACATGGCTCATCCCTGAGGCTGAAGGCAGACCCCTCTCTCTCAGCAGGACTCCAAATACGCCAGGGCTCAGCAGGGGCAGGCCTCTCAGGGAGGCAGCATTCCAGGTCTCACAAAAAGTTCCAAGTGAGTTGAGTGCATGCTGAAGGCCAAGAAGCCCTTTTTAGAGCTGTAGTTCTCAGCCTTGAGATGACCCTAAAATTGGAAACCTTGGAGAGACCTAAAAGTCCACATCCCCAGGCTGAATTCCAGGCCAGGTAAATCAAATATTTGAGGGTAGGACCCAGGCTTCTCAGGGAATTTCAGTATG
This sequence comes from Heterocephalus glaber, assembly GCF_000247695.1. Next base: position 21,038,362 of record NW_004624768.1, read on the forward strand.
TAACCAAGATTAAGGACCATAAAGATTAATTATGAGATGTAAATAACCATTTAGCACCAAAACCTTTCAAGACAACCTACAGATTGCACACACTGCAGAGTGTTCACATAGTACCACACAGCAGCAAATACCAACAAACTGTGTGTTAGAGACCTGGTCCTCAGGCTAAAGCTGTTAGAGGGTGGAAACCTTTATGAGGCAGGGACTGGTGCAGTTAGACCACTGGGGACATGCCCTTGAAGAAGGTGTGGACTCTGGTCTCTTTCTGTCCCGTCTGTGTCCTGACCACCATGAGGTGAGCAGCTGCTCCCCATGCTCCTGCCGTGATGTGCTGCCCTGCAGCAGGCTCCAAAGCAACAGGGCCAGACTGTGGACTGAATCGCTAGAATCAAGAACTAGAACAAAACTAGCCCACTTTCAAGTTGTGTGCTATCATTAGGTCTGGAATGTTTCCGAAAGGTCCGTGCATTAAAAGCTTGGTCCTCAGCTTGGTGCTATTGGGAGCTGATGGAACTGTTAAAGAGGTGGGCCTGGTGAGAGGGGCTTCTTCCATGAGGTTCTTCTAATTCCCCTTCCCAAATGCACCTGAAGCTTTATCAGAGAGATACTCGAGCTCTCCTGAGCTGTTGACCCAGCCCTTGCTGAAGGGTCACAGGGGGAGCCTCTCTGTCCACTGGGTCTCCTATTCTAGATACAATGGATGCACCAGGTCCCATGTTGGGAAGTGCTGGGTGAGGCTCGGGAGCTGCATGTGCCACATGGGCCCATCAGGGGCTCCCGGAAGCCTGGAGAAGGGAAGTCAGGGAGCTCAGACAGGAGGCAGCATCTGCACAGGTCTGGGGGCCCTGGGCCCGTTCGTACCACACCCAGATGGAGCCAGACAGGGCCAGGTGTGGACAGGCCAGGACCAGGCAGGTGGACGATCATTTAGCAGCAGGGTAATGATTAAGTAACAGTGTGGTGAAGGGATGGACAGGGTAAACTGTCTTACTCTGGAGTTTTCCAAGTGTTTTCTGTTTTTGTCCAAACCCACACCTCAGCCTTCCTTTTAATGAGTGGGTCTAAGTTTCCATTGCATCTTGCAAGGAATTTCTACCTACAGATTCTCATCTGATCCTCTCTTGACTGTGAGGTAGATCTTACGACCATTTTAGAGATAAGGACAAGGCCCCACATAGTTAAGGGGTTTTCTCAAGTTTCCCTGGTTACTATGCACAAAACTCCCAGGCCGGCTACCTCAGCATGCAGGACCCTTTCCACTGTCTTTACACTCTGGGCCTGCAAATCCAGAATCCTCTCCTTATGCACAGAGCCTGACAAACTCAGCCTCTCCCAGGGCTGCCTGCAGGATAAATCTAAGCTCCTTCCCTCTGCATAATCAGCACTTGCAGTTCTCAGAATCTGCAAATATGGCTTTAAAAGAGTCTGTAAATATCACGTACTTCTGTGTTGTTAATCTCCTGGAATCACTGATACTTCCTGCTGAAAAAGTAGATGTTGATCCCAGAAAATGCCCACAGGTGCAGACATCCAAAATGTGGTGCATAATATCAAAGCAGTCATAGATCCTAAGACTCTTTCTAAGAATTTCAGATCAGGTTTGGAGATGTAGCATAGTGGCAGAGCACTTGCCTAATATGCATGAGATGCTGGGTTCAGTCCTCAGTCCCCTCTCCAAAAAATTTCTCAAAAAATTAAATATAGAATTACCATATTATCCAGCAATCCCACACTAGGCATATGCACTCAAAAGAATAGACAACAGACTCAAACTGATGTTTGTCTACTCATGTTCATGGCACCATTATTCATAATAAGTAGCCAAAATGTGGAAACAACCCAAATTTACATCATCAGGTGAATGGATAAAGAAAATACGGTCCCTCTGTACAATGGAAAATTACTCAGCCTTAAAAAGAAATGAAATCCTGTCATACGCTACACACATGAACCTGAAAACATCATGCTACGTGAAATAAGTCACAAAAGGACAAATACTGTATGACTCCACTTACTTGAGGTTCCTCGAGTAGTGAGATTCACAGACACAGGGGGGAAAATGCCAATTACCAAGGGCTAGAGTGAGGGGAGACTGGGGGCTGATGTGTAAGTGACCTAGGGCTTCATTTTGGGACAATGAGAAAATCCTGGAAGTGGATAATGGCTATTGCCAATAACAGAAAAGTGCCGCACGTCCCTGACTGTGTACTTAGAAAGTTTTAACCTTCACACTCTCTCACAGGGAGATTATACCACACACGAAGACAGTGCAGATGGAGTAGACCCTTTCCTCTACCCATGAGGATTCTGAGGCCCAGCAGGGACAAGAACAGAGACCCGACCAGCCTGGGCACCTTGTTCTGGGGTTGCCCAGCTGCCCTCTGGGTGATGCTGGTTCTGCAGAGTGAGCTCTGGGCAGGTCATGGAAAACGTAGCACGAAATATCTGAAGTCAACTAGCCCATCATACACCAGATACATCCTGGGAAAGCAACTTTTTAAAAAGTGCTATTGTAAGTGATACTTTTTAAAATGGCTATTTGAACATTCTAACTGGTTTACAGAAATAAAGTTGATTTTTATATATTGATTTTGTATCTAGCAACCTAGCTAAAGTTATATTAAATTTGCTAATTTATAGGTGCTTTTGGGTTTTCTACATAGACAATCATAATCAGAGAGTATCAGTTGTATTTATTTCCTATAGTTTTACAATTTTTACTAGGGTATAATTTAAATATCATGTAATCTACCCATTCTAAGTATACATTCGAGTGATTTTTTTTTTTATGTTTGCTGAGTTGTGAAACCACTGCATTAATTTAGTTTTAGAACATGTTCATCATCCTTTCTTTTCTATGTCACTCGTGTGTGTGTGTGTGTGTGTGTGTGTGTGTGTGTGCGCGCGCGCGCGCATGCTGGAGATTGAACCCAAGGCCCTGGGTATGCTAGGCATTTACTAGACCATTTTGTGTAATTTTGAAGAGTGAGAATAATGGATATTATTGCTAATTTCCAGTCTAATGTATAACAATGCTTCTTGGTTTTTTTGGGGGGGCGGTACTGGGGATTGAATTCAGCACCTTGTACTTGCGAGGCAGGTGCTGGAACCACTGAGCTAAATCCCCAGCCCAATGCTTCTTGTTTTAGCTCTCCATATAATGCTTATTATTTTAATCTTGCTTTATTTGAGACACTCTCTAATTGGTATATGTTTCGTTCCACTCTTGGTTTGATACGTTTTGTCTTTAAATCTTTTTTTTTTTTTTTTGCTGCACCGCAGATCGAAATCAGGACCACTGAGCTAAATCCCCGGCCCATCTTTAAATCTTAAATGGGACACTGGAGTCATCAGTTCTTCTCTGTCTCTATTAAGAAGATCATCTTTCTTGCCCTAGAGGAGGGCAGTTTTCAATTAGACTCCCTGCCCTGGAGAGCAGCCTGGGCTTTGTTTACCGTCCCCTGAACTTACCAGGCAGGGAAACGAGAGCTCAGGTTACCCTGGTCCAGCAAAGTCCTTCTGAGAGGAGACTGCTCTGTCTCCTCTTCCTGCCAGTTCTCCTCTGAACTTTGCACTTGGCCTGTGCAGCACCTAGGCTCCTGCCAGGTTATGCATCTGTTTAGGATTTTTCCACTTAATTTGGCAGTGTTGCTTTCACTGGGAAGGTTGCTCCACATCCCAAGTCTACCATCAAGCAGAAAACAGAAGTCATGAGACCCTGCTCATTACTGTGTTTTGTATGCTCCTATTGTGAATGGACTCTGGCACCCATGTGATTTTCTAACTAGTTATTATTAATAAATTGGGCAGTAATTGATTTTTTTTGTTTTGTGTTTATTTAATGGGTTTAATCATCTCAGAAATCTTTCTCTTCATCAGATGTTTGATCCCCTTGCAAAATTTTTGGTTTTTGAACTTGAATGTGGACCTTTACTCCATCAATTACGTGATTTTCATGGTAATTGATGTTTGTAATTCATTTTGTCATCATTTTATTCATCTCTCATGAATTTAAATCCCTGTTCAGTTGCTTCTCTTGAGTTTGTTGAACTGTCTCTCTCTTTCCCTCCTTTTCTCCCTCCTTCTCTCTCTGGCTTCGCACATAGCTAGGACTAGAACTTCTAGCATTATAGTTTACTCCAGTGGTAAAATTAATCCCTGGGTAGGGACAGAGAACACCTCTAGTGTCTCACCCTATTTGCTTTTACTGTTGATCTGAGGTTGTGGGTGATTTTGTTGAATTAAGCAACTACCCTTCCTACCTACCTAATTAACTAAAAGATTTCAAATCAGGTCAGAAGTGGATTTCAAAGTTCACTACTGTTTTCTTTTCTTGTATCAGTGAGATTGTTTGATTTCTTAGTATGTATTAAGTTAGTATTTCCTGTTGTGTTTGCGTAACCAGAACAAACCCCATCTAACCAAGTTGTTTGTCTTTTAGCGGAGGACTGGATTCTCCCGTATTTTATTCAGTACTTTAAGTCTCTGTGCCCGAATGTATACACACACATACCACTGGAATGGTTTAGACTATGGAATTAACTGTTTCTAAATAGTTTTTACAAAATTTATCCTTTTAACTGTTTGGGCCTAGTATTGGGGATTAAACCCAAAGACTCACACATGACAAACGCTTTGCCACTAAGCTATATCCCCAGCCCCTAGCCTTTTTTTTTTTTTAGCCTAGTTTTTTTAAATAAAAGTTTGCTTTTTTCCCTAGTTCTTCAAACATCACTGGCCTTTTCTCTTTGGAGAACTCCATCTTGATCAAGTAGCTCTGCCATCAGTAATTTGGTTCACGGAGCTTTGCAAAGAATGTTTTCATACCCACCATCTCATTTAATGCTTATATGGCCTCAGTGGGATAAAAAGCGGGGGGAATATGTCAGAGGCTTGGAGAAATTAGGGAACAAGGTCAAAACCACTCAGCTTGGACATGGAAATCAGATATGGTCCATTCCCTTTTCTAAGGCCTCGTCTGCAAGGACTAGGCAAATTATTCTTGTATGTCTTACTTCTGAGGCTGAGAGGTCACCCAGAGAAGGGCAGCCCCAAGAGAGAAGACATTTGAGTTTCAGCTTAAACCTGACAGATCCTCAATCAAGAAAACACACTCTGCCCTGGGTACTTCACTGGCAGCTCGGAAGTCTGCTAACTCCCTAGCCCTCCTCTAAGCACCAGGAATCAGGGGAACATTCCCCAAAGGGCCAGCTTACAGGCCCTTTGCCCTTTTCAGCCGCAAAAGGATCTCACAATTCAAATTCTTCCTTAAGCAGTGTTTTCTTTTTAAGAAGGGTACTCTTTCCATTTTGACAGTAGCAATCATTATATTCTCCAGTTTTCAAAGAATACAACAGAGCAATGACTAGGATTTGAGATTTTCTGTGATCACATGACCACTCTGAATTTGTGACTTACTCTACGGCATGTAGTAATAATCTGCACCACACATACGCTTGTGGTCACAGTATACCTTGCTCTGCTATTAGTTCTAGGCTCCTATTTGGAAAGAATTCTCCTAAACATGAAATATTTTAGAAATGCTACATGTATCTTTGCTGTGCTCTGAAAGGATGTTAGCAAACCACTAGATTTTCCCTTCTAGACTAGAGAGAAAGAAAACAGTTGAGAAGCTTCCCTACTTGGTGAAAACCACAAACGTCCTCAGAGGAGCACTACCCCTCCCCTCCTCAGCTCTGGGACAGCAGGAGCTGCTTCCAAGTGTCGGTAAACCATCCACAGAAATGGAAAGACCTTGTCACCTTGGTTTCTGTTTTTGTCAAATGCATCATTTCCCATTGAAATTTGGCTAACAAAAGGAAAACTGTTTGGGAGGGAAAATGGCTACAGAGATGCAGAATCCACAGGAAAGATGAGAAATGAGGGTTTGGGATCCCGGGCCAGCTGCTCACCATCCCCCAAGGAAGGCCAATGTCTGGTCTTCTTTCTGGCTGGGACTCCTGGACTTCCGGGATAGGCATCACCTCTGAGTGTCACCATGACCCCTCAGGAACCAGCACACCCTCCGAAGCTCCCATCACAGAAGCCGACTTAGGACCAGGAAGTGGCCTCCCCATGGGCGTGTGTGCCTGTGGGAATGTACACTTGCTTGCCCTTGCTCTCCCACCCTCGCCACCATTGCCTCTCCCTGTATGCTTAGGCAAGGGTGTCCTGAAAGTGGGAAGCCAGCACCCCTCAGCTTCTTCTCACTCCTGGAACACATCTGACTCAAGCCTCTTGAAGAAACAGGTACCTGTCCCTGGCTGGGCTGTCCCAAGATCCCCAAGCTTTCCCAGGGTTAGGCCCGACCACACACTCCACCCACACACAGCCGCTGCACCTTCTGCCTCATGTTGGTTGCCTTGGCCTCTTCAGAAAGGAACTTAAGGTCTCTGACAGAAGAGAACAGGTCTTTTGCATGCCTTGAGAAAGATGGCAACAGCAGCAGGCCCCAGGGATTTCCTCTTACATCAAGACAAAATGTTGCTATCTTATTCAGCTATTTCTTTCTTTTTTTTTTTTTTTTTGGTACTGGGGATCGAACCTGGGTCCTTGAGCTTGTGCAGCAGGTGGCGAAACCATTGAGCTAAATCCCCGGCCCCTTATTTACCTATTTCTTTAACCAAGAGATGAAGAAAAATTGCGCAAGCCCACACCTTCTGATCCATGCATCCTTTATTCCATTTCCAACCACTGTGCTGCAGTCAAGCAACAGGACACAAATCGGCAATCAACCGCAATCCAGGTTTACAATGATCAGAGGCTCACAGAACATTTAAGGCTTTGAAATTTGAAAAAGAAATTAAAACCAGAGGACCCCCCCCCCGACCCCGACCCAAACCCTCGACCAATACAAGCCGTGTAGCAGTTGTAAGCATCTTATATTTCTGATGCTTATTTGGTGCCACTCCAGTGTCAAAACCCAAAAAACTCCTAAACTAAAAAGAGTAGTTTAGTGAAATTTTAATTACATAAATTCTTCAAAGCATAAACTTGGAATTTTTGTCTTGGAAATGTTATAAAATTTTTTAATAGCAAAACATAGGAATAAAAACATATGAACAAAATGTATTCAATCATTTATATTACAAACAAGGAATTTGCAGTTCATCGCTGTAGCCCCACAAAAGAAAACTACCCAATAAGAATCTATGCACAATGTAATTGTAAATATGTACAGTACTTTAAAAAAGCCTATAAGGAGGGCTTTATAGGAGAGAGTTGGCTAGGCTCTTTGTTAGACCAAGTAGACAATCAAAATATTAAAACTCTGTTGGCTAGTAATAAATTTACACTTAAAAAAAACCCCCAAGTTCCTTTTATGAATATTCCAGTTATATTTGTAGGGTTACAGTGAATGAAGCTATTTGCGATCATTTCAGTAAATTACCCTTCTGCTCATTTGTCTAGGGAAAGACCGACATGTGAACACAAATTAATAAAAGGATTTTTCACCACTAGAGTTTTCCAGTTACACTATCACAGCTTCACAAATGGTTGAACCCATGAACCAGTGGTGGAGAGCGAGCCGCATGTCAAATACTGAGAACAGTGGCAGGAGAGGGTTGAGGCCCAGTGTTGATGAATCAGAGGCGGTGGGCGAGGGTGACATACAGACAGAGCACACTTTATACAGCACTAGGAGACGGTCCCCACAGTTGGCTCTAGATTCCGATCCAGCCAGGTAAGGAAGCTGGGAGTGTGTGGTGGTAGGAGTTAGTAGAACAACTTCTAGATACAAAAGACTGAGATTTCATGAGCTCTTCAAGGAGAACACCCTAAAGGCTGGGCACCTCTTCGTGGCTATCGGGCTATCCGTTAAAGCGTGTGTAAAACAGAGGACCCGTCTGTTCACAGTAGATGAGGTAAGGCTGAGCTGTGTTCTTCAGGAGTTAGGAAGCTCGTGCGATATGAACTGTTTCAGTCTTTCCAGGTACTGTGCATAAAGCTCTATGTCATTGTGCCCAGCCCCTTCCACCCAAAGGGGCTCCACTGCTCGGGGACACCGCTCATACATTGCCAGCCCATGGGAGAAGTCGATGACCTCATCCTCTGTGCCGTGAATGACCAGCACGGGAGAGGTGACCTTGGAGATCTTGTCGATGCTGCAAGACAGAAGGGGAGGGGAGAGGGCTCTTTTAGTTATGCTCAGGTAGGCGAGGCTGCTTGGTGTAGGAGGGGCTGTGTCTACAGGCAAGAAGTGAACACGGTGGGGTTTTGACAGACTGTCTTTAGAGTAGTTTTAAGTTAACAGCAAAACTGAAAGGAGGGGATTTCCCATGTACCCGCTGTCTGGACACACACACACAGAGTCTCCCATCATCAATGTCCCACACCAGAGTCACCCATCCATTACAGCTGGTGACACACAGTGACACACTGTGGTGGTCTGCCCCCCTCCCCATTTTTTCCAGTGTCTCATCTTTTTCTTACATAAACTTTTCATTTTGGAAAAATTCTGGATTTCCAAAAAAGATAAAAAAATAATTTGGGGTTTCTTCACACTCCTAACCCATTTCCTATAAGGTTAACATAGTACTTTACCATGTGCATTTGTTAAAACAAAGAAACTTAATTTGGTACATTACTATTAACTAAAAACTCCAGACTTTATTTGGATTTCACTAATTTGTCCACTAATGTCCTTTTTTTCTTCCAGAAACCAATCAAGAATACCACATTGCATTTAGCTGTTGAGTTTTTGTCAAAGTCATTTTATTAAAAACAGAACTCCTAAAAGCACCAGACTAAGAAACCAGTAACTAATATTTTTTATACATTAATTTTTGGGGGAGATGATTTTTAAAAAAATAAACAGGCCAGCACTTAACTTATCTGAATAAATAACTCTCTGGAAAGTTGGACACTTAATCCCCTGCTACTCAAATTTTCAGAACTATTTTTTAAAGAAACTTTGTGAACAAGATGCAAACCCCGTTTTATAAAAAGTCCTTATTTTTTATAGAAATGGCACAACTTAGCCTGAAAGCTTAATGGGATGCTTAGATTTGACTCTAAATGTCTTCTGACTGTTTATACAAATCAAATCTGTTCTCAAAGGTTGAATATTTATGCTTCAGGCTCCCAAAACATGTTTCAGGGGAGAGCATGATGGTCGGGAAGCACCTGTCAGGCTGGGGTGTCGGGTGGCCTCTCTGGCAGGGTATCAGTCATTTAACCTACAAATGGATCAGGGAAACAAATCTCTCTCCAGCTTGTCCCCTGCCACGGGCCATCTCCTCTTTGATTTCTCTTTCCATATTTAATCCTAGACAATGTTACAGGAGAATCAGAGTAGGTACTTTAGAGGGAGCCTTCTCGTTAGCGGTAAACATTTACCACAGCACCATCAAAGCATGACCATCCTGTTTTATCAGGAGGAAACTGAAGCTCCGAGCAATCATTAAGTAACAGGCACGAGGCTGTGGAGTTAATAAAGAGCTCTGACATCAATTCCGAAGATTACAAACAACTACCATGCAGCCGTCTAACAACTCCCAAGGCTGCCAGCCTCCCAGAGCCTCCCAGAAAGACGGCAAAACCTCCTGGGCCATGGAATTGGCCAAGGGCAGCACCTCCGTAGCAGCGTTCAGTTCTGCAGATTAGGAACCTTACTTGGAAATCTACTTTCTCCTACAGTCAGTTTTAGAGTGATTCCCTTTGAAAGAGATCAACTGCCTCAATTAAAATGGTATTTGCTCAGTGGTGTGGACAGGCCCAAGACTCTCCAGGGGGATCTACTGTCTGGAGAGTGTATTTGAAGTTCAATGCCATGGTCTGACCCTAAATGTGAGGGAGGTGAAAGAAAATAAACTACAAATGAAATAATGATCAGGATTCCTTTATTTTTTTAATACCCCCCCCCCCCGCAAATGTTAAAGTACCTTCCTTTGAGAATAACAGAGAGATGATTCTGCCATTTGGCAGCAATGGACACTGTAAGAAAATGTTTACCAAATTCAATTAATGATGAAAGTTGATGCAACTGTTAATGGTTTGAAATCTATCCTATTAACAGTTTATGGTATTGATGAGGAATGGCTTTTGTGTTCTCCAATCACCAATTTTAAGCAAGTTATTGACCCCTCTAAGGCTCAGTTTCCCAATCTGTAAAATGAATACAATAACTAGATCAACTCCTGAGGTTATTACAAACGTTAAAGGAGAAAATACGTATGAAACACAAAGCTAGAAGCCTGAAAAAAAATCAGACAAACTCAGCCTAAGTTGCTGATTTGTTATTAATTAATAAATTGCAACCAGTTATCATGGTTGCGTTTTAAGGTATAGGCTAATTTAAGAGCTAGGAAGAAACCTATTCATTTTGTTGCCAGGGTAACACTCCGAATTGCTTCCCACAACCATGTGAAATATCTGTCTTTCAACAAACTGGCCTCTCATTACCAATTCAGAACAAGCAAGGCTGTAGCTGAGCCCCACGTCGGCTCTACTTGGCATTCCCAGCCACACTGCTGGCATCTGCAGAGCCGCTTTCCCAGGAGGCTGAGCTTCGTGAATCCCGGGACAACCAGCTCAGCGCTGAAGCCTTGAGGTGCTAACAAAGGTTTCTCCCTGTGCACCCAGATGGCCTGTGGAATGGGCATCTGTGCAGCCCAGTGACGGCCTCTTGCCCAGCAGCAATAGAATGACAGCGAGGAAAACCCTAAATCTGTCTCACTTCTGCTGGGGCTGTCTCAGTAAAGGGCTGGGGTAGCTGAGCTAGCCAGGTGAGCCTGAACAGCTCAGGCTGCCTCAGCAACATATGTGGGAAGTTTAGGGGAGAAATAATTTTTAATTAAAATATTCCCTCGCTTTAGCATAAAAATTCAAAAGCAAGTCGAAATTTCCAAACAGGTATTCAAGAAACCAATGTGCTCTTGCTTTTGTGTTCACCATACGCTTTTCTTTTTTCTATTAGTGGAACTAGAAAACAGCAGTGGTGAGGTCAGCAGTTGCTCTGCCTCCTTTAGTGGGCTGGCTGGTGCTTCCCCCCATCCCCCCACCCCTGCTGGTGGGCGTGGTGCTTTCCACAGGGGCCTCCTGCCACCAGAGGGACAGCAGGGGGAAATGGCTGGAGGGGGTGCTCACTTTGCTGTCCCCAAAGCCAGTTACCAGAGATCATACCCTGGCTAGTGGGTAGCTCCCTCACCATTTTATTCTGTTTACAAAGATTAACTGAGCACACCACCATTACTTCCCTGTCCTGTCTGATCAAAAGAGAGGAGCCTGAAACCTCTGCTTGCTTGTCTTTTTTATTGCAGTGTCTAAACCACTCACTGCTTCATCTACATTTTGTAGGTAGTTCTTTATGATTCAGTAATACAGGTCCCTATGGATGGATGGACGGATGGATGGATAGATAGATGGATGAATGAATACCATACTGAACTCTAAGATCCTTTAAGGTCTGTGGGTGCTTTTTTATGCTACATAGTACATAAAATTAGTTAATTGCAGTATTAGCATAGTAAAGATCTTCACACATCATCTGAAGATTTTCACAACTGAGGCTCAAGTCTCTCTTCAGCACACAAATCACATTCACTTCACAGCCCCTCTGGTGCCCAGCACAGGGTGTGACTCTGGGCTGTGTTCAACTGAGATTTGGGAGTGGCACACAGTTTCGGCAGCATCAGAGGTGAAGCTGGATCTCTGACCAACTCCACACCTGTGCAAATGTGAGCTTACCTGGGGAAAGCATCAAAGCAGTAGGTTTTCCTGGTATCCGGAAAAGCCACGCGCAAACCAGACATCAGAGGGGAGTGGAGAATTACAGCTGCACACTCGTACCTCGAGGCCAAGTCCACGGTGGGGACGGTCCCAATGCTCTGACCGTAGAGGATTATGTTCTCGGGACTGACACCGTACCTGGGAGACAGAGGTTGCAGGCATGAGCTAAGGTGTGAAGATAAAAGGGGGTGGGAGAGAAATCCACAATAATCTTAAACCCACAATACTCCCATTTCTGACAGCCTAAAACTATATCACCTAACTTGTGCACTTTAGATTAAAATGAATGTGAACTTGATAGAAACGAATATTAGAGGCCTATTTCAGTACTAAGTGACTAAGATTCTGTCTTCCACAACGTTTTGCAAAAATAATGAACATGACATGGTTTTTCTGGCTAATTAACTAAATAAATGCATTATGAATTCCATTTCAATTTTTGAATCATCTCATTTCCTATTGTTCCTTTGATTTTGATAATCATAAATCCATTTCTGAATAAAAATGAAAACAGGTTTGACAAAGTAACATTATTATTATGAACTCTTCAAGTGGAGTTTTAATGATATGGAAGATATGAGGCTTTATCAGAAAAAGGCTCAATAAGGGACAATTAATTGGAAAACAACCCTATTTTCTGTGGCCTCTTCCCAGGATTAAATGCTCCAAGTCTTTGAATCCATCAATGGTCTCACAATCCATTCTCTTGCCATTTTTAACTGGGTAAATGCCTGTGTCCACACAGACTCCAGTTCCCAGCCTCCCAGGAAGCCCTGTGTGCCCAGAGAACTGGGCTCCAGCCAATGGGACAGGAGCAGAAGTGATAGCAGCACCCTCCAGGTCGTGGCTTTGCAGGCAGGGAGTGTGCTTGTCTCTCCCACTTCTCATGGGGGAAATGGATGTCACTGTGGAGACACAGAAGAGTGCAGCACCCTATGCGTGGTAGAAAAAAGAGAAGGCACATCCTCTCCTACTGGCCTAAAAAGGATATCCAGAATATACAGAGTGCCTAGAAATGAGCAGGACAAGAATGAAGACGGCCCTGAATGCCTAGTAGATGCACAAAAGATGGGTGCTCAACATTAAGATGGAAATTAAAGCCAGGAGTAAACATTTTACCCCTAAGAGCTGATGAAAATGAAAAAGATGTCAGAGGACTTAAAGCATTGGAATTCTGTTACCTCCTCACAGGAGTGTAAACTGGTCCCAGCATGCAGGAAAATGATTTGACATGATCTAGTAAAGGTGAGTTCAATGATCAAACTTTTCAGAACAAACATCTACTGCAGTTTCCAGGGTAATAGAAGTGTTTCCTGATAAAAGACTTTGGTGGAAAGAACTATAGACTCACAGCTGAGGGGGCAGCAGGATTCCAGGCCCCTTTCCTCCCTGCAGGGAAAATAGGGCTCTCAGGAAAGAATTCGGGGAGGGAGTGGCCATCTCTGGCTGGCAAGTATGGGCAGGTGCTTTATGGGGCCAGCATCTGGGCTGGGTTGGGGTTGTGAAGGGCAGACAAGTCACGAGAACAGGAGAACACAGTCTCCATGCTGGAGAAGCACACTGTGCAGGGGATGCTGCCCCGGGCAAGGGTGGGGCGGGGGAGGATCCACAGGGCTACTGGGCCTAGAACAGGACAAGGCCAATCAGTGAGTCTCTGGGCCCTGGGCAGGGCAAGGCAGGGCAGGGCAGATCAGCAGGGCCACTGGGCACAAGACCGAGCAAGATAGGCCTGCAAGGGTGTTGCTGAAGGAGCTCCAACAGGAAGCTGAAGAGTTAGATCCTGTCCAGGGAAGATCTGCCTTGTAATTGTGAGCAAGAGAGACCAGAAGAGCATGTGAAAGAAGCAAGAAGATCAGTGAAGGAACTATTAAGGATCCTACAGGGATGAGGACACAAAAGATTGTAACAAATTAAAAACAGGATATGCCCTCCATTTGTAAGGTGCAGTGTCTGTGCAGCCCTAGCTAGAACCTGATGCCAACTAGAACAACCGAGCCTGTGAGAAGCTCTCCAGGACACAGGTGTCCTTGCAGGTGCTGCGGTCCTGGCGGGGGGGGGGGTTGTTTACAGATTGTTGACAGTGAGGGTCAAGGCAAGAAGTAAGAGCCACTGTCCTGTGCCCAAGGCCCACAACATGGAGACCATGCAGTTGAAGGTACAAGGTGCCCTCCATGAGCTGGGGGGAAGGGCAACAGAAAGAGCACTGTCCCCCAGTCCAGCAGCCACTGCACAGGACAGGTTGCTGGTCAGAGTGAGTTATTCCCCGGTCTCCCCTCCTGAAATGGATCCACAGCCTTTCTTTATGACTGGGATGGCCATGAGAGCAGGGTTTTAACCTCAAGTTTAGTGACTTTGGGGGGGAGAAGCATTAAGTATTTTGGGTCTCCTCCCTCCACAATTTTTAAATCAGATTTTCAAAGTAGCCCACGTCCCCCAAAAGAAAGGCTGCTGGGGAGTGACAATGGGGAGGGGTCCTCAGGCACCTGGAGGGATGAAATCCTCAATTTCCACATTTGGGGGGGAGGCTCTTCCCACTATTGGTATCAGTCATAGAAAACAAATCCAAGCTCTCTGAAGAGGGGAAGTGACACTTGAAAGCAGTAACCAATGAGGAACAGAAGATTACGAGACAATCCTAAAAGTCAAGAATAAAGTCACTGACGTCCAGGTGCAGGTAGCATCTGCCCAGCCCCGACTATCTGCGAGTGGATCTGAAAAATGAGTTACATGGACTTACATGTTGCTGGGATGAGCAATGTTCATCCCACTTTTTATTATTATAGTAAAACATTATTTCAAAATCCTGCATCTGTCTTGTATATGACACATCACAGGACTTCCTGGGCTCAGGGTCACAGGACTTCCTGGGCTCAGAATTGGGGCTAGTGAAGAAAGAAGTGGGAAAGGGCAAGGGCAAGGTCTCAGGCAGCTGACAAAGAAAGCAACTCTGCCTCTTCGAAGTGTGGGGAAGGATCCATCCTCACAGATAGCGAAGTCCACAAAGACCTGTGGAGAAGCAGGAGCGCTCTCATCTGGGACCCTTGGGTCCCAGCCGGTTTGTGGGCCCTAGGACGCGCTCAGTACAGATCTCTATATATTCCACTTTCTCATAGCCATGTGACAGCAGCCTTCCCTGGGCCCAAAGCTTTCACCTGGAAACTCACCAGCAGAACACACAAAGTCCCAGACAACTGGGAAAAACTGAGCGGGGACAAGGCTGTGAGCAGGCCTAGGACAGAGGTCGGGAAGCACACAGCACTTGCGGGGCTCTGTGCCCCATCAGTTCGAAGGGGTACAGAATGCCTAAGAAGGAAGGAAGTCGGGAAAAGCCCGAAGGCAGCAGCTCACCTGTGAGGAAACGGGTCCCCGATGACACAGACAGGTGGGCGAGGACAGGGAGGGCTCTGATGAACACCCAACAGCAGCCTCAAGCACAAGGCGTGGAAGGCACATTCAGGGTATTGTGCATGGGGAGCAGGGACTCCAAGGGCAGCTGTGGGTTGTGTGGTCTGGGAAGGTTCCCTACCTCTGCAGGGTGGGGAAGAGTGATGCACATTCTGCCCCTTTGGCACCTGTTACTGACACCATGTCATTCTGAAAATGTCCTCTGGGACCCCAGGGTCACACTGGCTAGGCTTCTCTAGCTGGGTGCTTTACTTGTTCCTTCTCCCAAACTTTGACTGTGCACCCCTCAAACCCCAATGCTCACTCTCACTGGACTCTCTTCTCCATATTTATTTCCAGGTAGAATTCTTCAGTGCCAGAATCTACAGTTGCTCAGTGGCAGATGTGCAATAAATGTGTGCTACATGAATAAGTGGGTGGCTTGGGTTTCTAAAATTTGTTCACTCCTGATACTACTCATCTTACCTCTAGCACCCAAGCTTTTCTCTCCATAGCTTGCTTTGGCTAGAACGTGGTTGTAGCCAGGAGCCATTTCTAAACAAGGTCAGGGGAAGTTAAAGCACCCAAGCTCGGGAATTCGCTAGCTTGCTTCAGATGCAATGTGCTTCTAGCCAAAGGCTATTTCCAAACAAGTAGTAACTACATTTCATACATAGGTATCATTTCCAATGGAAACAAAACCTATCCGAATTCTAACATCTTCCTGGGGTTCTGGATAGCAGCAGAGTCTCCTCTTTGCACAAGAGCAATAGTGAAGACCCAGTAATACTCAGTAAATGTGTAAATGTGAATGCTGCTAGGCATGGTGTAAGATTTTCTTAAAACACAGCACAAGGAATTCAAGTCTCCTGGTTTTTCTAAGAGGAAGCCCTCAGCCCTTGGGAATGAGTGATGCTCCCCTGAGCAGCAGCACCAAGTGACAGCACAGTGCCCTGTCTTCCCTGAGGTGCCGAGACTTCCAAGATTAGGGCTCCAGCTCCCACTCAGCACCCTGATGACATGCCTGTGGGAGCCCTGGGGCCAAGGGCATCCTGATCCTCTGGGCAGCAGAAGGGAGGCTGGGAGTGCCAAAGAGAGTGACCCACCGGAGCGATTGCTGATAAGGCCAAAACTGCCTGTTTTTGTTTCAATGTAAGGCTTTCTGCTTTCTCCAACTGTGTCCAAGCCCAGCCTCCCGGAGACACACTGCATCCTGTTTAAATTAATGGGCCCTGACTTCGTCCTTTGTCATTTATCTTCAGAAGTTCGTTTGGCACAGTTCCACTGTCTTTGAAGGCAACATTTTAAATATTTCAGAGCTAGGATTCCCAGGGGAAATATCTTCAGACACAAGAAGAAGATAAAAACAGGAGGTAACATGAATGTTAACTGAAGGATGAGGTCTGTGGATACAAAGAACCCTCTTCAACGTGGAGCAAAGCTCAGAGCAACAGGATTGGCGGTGCCAGGAAGTAGGTGCACAAACAGGACCTGGCACGAACACAGGCGGCACCGGGGACCCTTCTGCTTTCGGGCACATAAATGATAAACCAGCTTTGTACTTTCCAGGGCTAAAGCTTAACAAATACGTGCTTTGCGTTTAATAATAAGGAAAAGAAAAAAAAACACATCAGTCACCTAAAACATGCTTTTTCCCTTTCTTGAGATACACCTTTGTAGGTTTGGAGAGCTTTTCAGTTATACTAAATCACAAACAGGCTCCTCCTAGCGTTAGTTCCAACAATGAAACAACAGCAAAGGGGACATTTTAAAGTACTGGGGCTGTTTGAGAAAAGTTAAAGAATTAAAGGTTAGTGATGCTGGCTGCACAGCTGTTCCTTCTTCACTATTTTTTTTTTTTTTGGTATTGGGGATCGAACTCAGGACTTTGTGCTTGTGAGGCAGGCAGCGGAACCACTGAGTGAAATCCTCACCCCTCTGAATATTCTTCTGTTCTCACTTTTATTTATTTTTTATTAGTACATGTTTGCCATCCATAATGAATACAGTGATCATGAATACAGTGTACAGAGCTGGTACATGAGTGCATCACATCTTGGTCATTTCTACTTCCCCTTCCCGCCTACCCCTCCCTTCATCCCCAGGTCCCCCTCCCCTCTCCAGAAGCCCTACTGTCTTTTATTTTGCTCTTTAAATTACTTGTACTTTGAGTTTCTCACATAAGAGGAACCATGCGATATTTACATCCTGAGCGCTCACAACTGTTCCCCTTCCTGTGTAGAGAGCTGGGTAAGAGGCTGGAGGAAGCATCCAGGGTACCCATCACCATCCAGGCGAGGAGCAGGAGCTCAGTCCTCCGGGTATCCATGGAGATTGGTTCCAGGGCCCCAGGAGGTGCTCAAGTCCCTGATATAAAAGGGCACAGCACTGACATGTAACCCACCCTATACTCTAAATCATCTCAAGATTCCTTAGGATACCTAGCACAGTGTAAATGCTATGCCAACAGTTGCTGCACTACATTGTTTAGAGACTAATGACAAGAAAAAAACTCCACACACATTCAATACAGATGCAACCATAGTTGGCCTCCCTGCACTGTCCTCCAAGGAGAATCAGGCCAACGACCTCAAGTGGGTGCTAGGGAGACTCAGGACCCGCCAACCATGGAGGTTAAGCACGAGGCCCTCACTACTGCTCTGTTTGCATGGACTCCACACAATGCTCAGCACACAGCAAATTTGTTTTGCTTTTCAAATTTTTTGTAATTTTTCTTTTGGTACCGGGGATTGAACTCAGGACCTTGTGCTTTGGAGGCAGGCGGTGGCACCACTGAGCTAAATCCCCGGCCCCTAAATTTTCTGTAATTTTTTTCTTGCATATCTCTGATCTGAAGTTGGTAGAATTCAAGGACATGTAAGCCTCACCGGATGGCTGACAGCAGAGTCGCTGGCATGAGTGATGTGGACCCGGTGCCCATGAGAGATAACAACAACTTAAGACACAGGATGAAAAAGCATGTGAGGAAACTGACCTCCTGGAGGCTCAGATCGTGAAACACAGGCTCATCCAGGTGGCCTTTCTGAAACACATTTATTTCAAGATAGCATTATTTCACCCTTGTGCATAATGCATCCTTCTATCTCAGGTATTTGCAGTTTGCTCTTCTGTGGTCGCTGGAGGAACAGCTCTGTGTGGGGTCGAAACCTACCTTCAAAACAACTCAACTTTCCCTGGCAGTCAAGAATGCTCCCCACTCCTTCAACTCTCTATCTCTGTATGGAGGCAATAAAAAACAAGGCCCAGCATGATGACATTTTAATTTTTAAAAATTTCATCTTTCAAAGGAAAAGTTGCAGTTCTAAAGACCATAAAACCAACTATCTTTGGATTTGTTACAATGAAACTATTCTAATGATAGTCAAGATCTTGTCATTCCGTAATTATCCAACATGTCAGAAAAGCCAGAAAATGCTGCCTGGCCCCTACAGCTGGACAAGGACCTGAGTGCTGTATAGACCATCCACCCTCCAGGTTCCTCAGAGTACAGGGGTGGGCTCACGTCAAGCCTCAGCACGGGCACCGGACAAAAAGACCCTTAGTGAAAGTTACTTCTAGACACAACAAACACAGTTAAAGACAAGACACCTGACTAAAGTGGATCTTAAAACTCCCCCATGATTCCATCTCTAAGAGATGCAGTTAAAAACTAAGGTACACATTCCAAGCAATCTCTATGGTGGGAAAACAAATTTCAAAAATCCAACGTGAGTCCTAAATCTCCTGGCCAGAGTGTGAGGCCCAGCCGGATCCAGCTGTGGCCTCCCCTGCGTGTCCACACTCTCTGCTGCTGGCTCAGGGCAGGGTACCACTAGGAAGGACAGGAGCACAGCAAGAGAAGGAGCCTGCCACTCCACCCCGAGTCTGAGGCCATCGCCTGGCCTAGTGCTGTGACCTAGTGAGGCTCCCACCACTCTTTCCTGAAGCAGGGGAAACCCCGGGCTTTGGCACCACCTGGGGCCATGCAGGCATTCGCTCTCAGAGTCTGGGGCAGGGAGGGAGGGTGGATGTCTGCAGAGCAGGGGGTCTCTAGGCCCACATGGGCTCCCCCTTGTACACGGTGTGATCCCTCTGCACACAGTTTCCTCACGCGTAGCTGCAGCAAGAGCTGAAGGAGGCACAGAGTGGGACCCCTGGGCCCGGGGCAGGCTGGCCTTAATCCTGAGCTTTCCGCCATGCCATCCCCTTCCTACATGCTCCCGGGCTTCGGTCCTGGCACCCGATCCAGAACCTGGCTTGGGTGAACTTAATGTGGCCAAAGCCCCCACAGAGCCCAGCCAGCAGCTCACAGTCAACCCAAGCCTGGCTCTGCCCTGCTCACAACTCTGCCCCAGGCTCAGTGCCAACACTGCCATGGAAACTTTGCCCTCAGGGACAGCTCCAGGGAGGAATCCTCAGGTGCCTCCTCAATCCATCTCTGGTTCCATTCTGGCCGGATCCTCTCCATGTGTCTGTCCTGTGTTCTTTCATCCCATGTCTCCTATGCTTCCATTTCCTTCCATTTCCCTCATCCTGTCCTCCTTCTTAAAAGCATAGACAATTCACAGTATCAAATATGGGAATCTCAAACCACAGGACATGCTGAGACCATACAGATGGGCCACTTTATTTAACAGACAGTGAGAACCAAGCTGTGGGCAAGGTTACTGGCTTAGCTCAGAGCATGATTACCATGCCAGCTCCCATAAGCAGGTCAGAACCAGAACCAGGACTAGAGTAGAGGAACAGCCATCAGTCTCATGAGTTACAACCAAGCTGGCTGAGGTATTGCTGAGCTGAGGCTGCCAAGGGGCACAACTGTGAATCCTACCTCTACCACTGACAGGTTTGGGGTGGCATGTTTTCCAACCCTGCTCTGGGTTTTGGTTCCAGGTGTGTAAAGGAGGGTCCTCCCTACCAGAGCTGGGGTGGCCTGCTCAGGACTGGTGGTTACCACACAGCACCTCAGGACCAAGGTAAAAGCAATTCAGCCGAGTGATGTCCAGAGCTCCCGAGCAGGGTACTTTGAAAGCAAACACGGTATCCCCAAGCCAGAATCTCAGCCGGGGAAGAAAGCAAAGTCCTAGGGCAGGGGACAGTGACAACAGTCACACAGCAAGGTGCTCAATGCCACAGAACTGTACACTTAAAAATGGTTACAATGGTGAATTCTGTATTATAATTTACCACCAATAAAAAAAAGAAAACATAAACTTTCCTCTAAAATCTGAGTTACACAATTCATTTCCTTATTAAATAGTACAAAGAAAAATTCCAGCTGTCCTGAATTGTAAATGAGATTTTTACTATAAAAGTAAAATCAGTAAATAGTAATAACTGTAATAGAAATACACAGCAACATTTGACTTTTATTGTAAATTCACTAAAACCCAAGGGCATTCAAATTTATCACTAACATAAAGAAAAATGATTATATAGCAGGTGCAGCAGCAAATGCCGGTAATCCCAGCTACTCAGGAGGCTGAGGTGGGAGGACTGCAAGTTCAAGGCCAGCCTGGACAACATAATGACTGCAAAGAAAAGGGAAGGGGAGAGGAGGAGAGTGGAAGGGAGGAAGGGAAAGAGATTATTAAAAACATGTGCATGGGGCCTGGGATTTAGTGCAGTGGCACTGCACCTGCCTCATGAGCGAAAGGTCCTGAGTTCGATCCCCAGTACTGGGGGAAAAATGTGCATGGCTAATACCATGCTTCTTTACAAAGGAACATTTCACTCATGGTTCATCTCAGAGGGAAGGTAGTGGATTCAGGGGAGAATGGCAATGATAACAAAGCCAGGATTTTAAAGCAACTCTGTTTTATTCAACCCTAACCCTGACCTCCTCACCGCGAAGAGCTTTCCACTACCTCCCCTTTCTGCCTGGACTTCCGGAAGCACAACAAAGCAGACCTCCTCCTTAATGTGCCACTGCCAAGTCCTGCATCCTCTTCTCTGGGAGATGAATGCCCTCCGAAGGATGGCTCGAACCGGCCTGTGCACTGGGCAGGCTCCTGGACTGGAACTCCTCTCCCAACAAATCCTTCATCTGAATATAATAGCAACAGCACTCCAGTGTCCACATCTGAACCCCCCCAGAGCTGCTGCAGGGCTGGCTGTATGCCCACACACCAACCCACTGCCTGTCTGAGGCCTAGGGCTTGGTATCACATGTGCCACATCCCATCTCCATGAGGATGAGAGACTTGGGGCCTAACCCACAGAAGCTTCCATTTCCTCCTTCAAGTCAGCCTAAAATAAGGCCTTGAGGTCAAATCAAAGCTATATTTGAGTTAAAGTACTAGGTAGTATATAAACTTAATGAAGCAAATCCTACATCTTTATTTATCAGAAACAGGAAGCCGTTACTGGCCACTAAGAACATCCTGTACTACGACATTAATAATTTAAAATACCCAGCTAACCACATTCCATTCCAGCCACTTCACTGTAACCAGTTAGATATCCTTTAACTCAGGCTTGGGAGTAAAAGCAGTTTACTCCAGAGAGGATGCAGCAGCATGAACAGCAGATTCAGTGGCTTGTGCAGGCACCATGAGTATAAAACTCTTCCCTCAGAAGTAAGAAATCCACATGATTTTTACCCCACAAGTCTATGCTTCAGTTGCACTGTTGACATCCATGACTTAAACCATCTTGTGGCAATGGCTTTTCTTAGGCAGGGCATAAAATACAGTGCATCTTTTACTCTCAGTCCTTCTAGAAATGGTGACACTTCAAGATGCATGCCAACATGCCGCGGACAGCTGCTGATGCAGACCAGTTTTCCATTGTGAAATGAAATGGTTTTGCCACTGATAAAACTTCAGGCCATAACAATATCCAGAAGCATCTGTCATACGTGCTAAGGACCCTAGTGAAAAGGACCAACCTCACTGCCAGCCAGCAGGAGCTCAGGGAGGGTGGGGCAGGCCAGGCCCCCAGAAGATGCAGATCCTACGGGATATGGGGATAGGGGACATCAGGACCCATGGGCCATCCCCAGACGCTGGGATTAAGAAGGCAGGGAGAAGAAAGAAGCATGGGAGTCAGACACTGATTCCTGGTTACTTATGCTAGGTCCATTTGCTTGTGTTCCTCTGAATGATGCTCACATACACCTTCTGAATATCTGCTCCTGTGTGCTTGCTTCCATCCCTTCTTGTCCCAGTTTGTAATGGGATTCAGCAGTCACGCCAGCCCACAGTAGCTTCCCTGGTTGGAGTCTCCTCTTCCCAAACCCATTGGACCCCAGACCATCCTGGTCTCTGAAATTCCACCCAAAATGCCAATGAATACTTTAATAAGTTGAATGTTCAAATTCCTTTCTTCAGTTCAAAAATGTTCCCCCACTGTCATTTCTAATACATCTGACTCTGGACAGTTTACTATGGTGTTTGAGCTCCCAACAGAGCAAAGCAATTTGGAAAAGGGAGGTGTTTATTACATAATTTTAACAGTAGATAAGAAATGGTCTTTTTCACCCATAACTTGAAAGAAATCAGATGTAAAACTTGTATAAAGTATGCACAAATGTTTCCCATAACGACGTTTTATTTGTATGCATTTTTATGCTGCAAAAGGACATTTGTACCTTCTGCTACAACATACTAGAATTCCTCAGGCAGAAAAAGAACGTGGAGCAATACAGCCAACATGTGTAGGAAAATATTAAGATGCTTATTAAGATGTCATATTTGATACTTCTTTGGCACAAAGTAAAATATGTGAGCAAACTTTTATATACTCTCGCAAAGTGAGTATTTAAATCAGATATTACATACTAAATACCCAAGCTGAGCCCCCCCAGCCCCCGGGGTCACAAACATGAGGCTCCTGGGTTCCAGGAGTCACAGACAGAAAGAGGAAAAGCTGATTCCTCAAAAGGTTACCAGTTCCTTTCTGTGGTTACTGCGCCAGTCTGACGATCTGATTATGTTCACTCTCTCTACCCTAACATAAGAACACCCAATTTTACAGTCTTATCAACTTGCTTCACACAGCTGACACTCACATGGCTCATTAAATCTTGAGATGGACTTTGAAAATCGGTGCTTTTGGAAAATTAATTTGATTATTGGGGGGAGATGGTATCTGACCTTCTAAACATGGTCTCAGTTTCATCCCCACACTGGGAGGCCTAATATTTCACTGTTCACCTGGCTTTCAGGGACATGGGTGACTCAAGAAAGCGAGGCCGAGGGCTTGGGCCCACATATCCCTAAACCTGACTGACACCATAAAAGCTCCTGTCGGCATTGGCCTGGGGCGATCTCAACACTGAGGTAAGGTCTGGATCTCTTTCTAAGAGCTGAGGGGCTTGGGTTAGGTCTGGATCTGCTTCCTCTGGGTCCTCTTAGGCAGAGTCAGAGCACTCAGAACCAGCCAGACCACAGGCACCGTGCCCTGCCAAGCGGGGTCTCACAGCCCCAACTCTAAGGGTCAGAAAGTTTGAATTTCTCACCTTAAATTTCTCCACCAGCCCACTGCAGACAGGCAGGTCTGTGCGCGCCCTACTGAGGTCCAGAGTCGCTGGGAAGACGCTGAATCACCCCGCTGCAGACAGGCAGGTTTGCCCACGCCCTACCGAGGTCCCGAGTCGCACAGAATACACTGAATCAGCCCGCTGCGGACAGGCAGGTCTGTGCACACCATACTGAGGTCCCGAGTCACGCAGAAGACGTCGAATCACTCCGCTCCAGACAGGCAGCCACCTGGTTCCACACTACAAAGACGCAGAGGACACCAGACCACCAGACCAAGGTACTGAGTCCCACTGCTACAGGCACAGAGGTAGGGGCTTCTGAGCCGCCGTCCCACTGCTCCTGGTCCAGAGGAAGGGGCTTCCCGGTCACCATCCCTCCCGCTGCTCCCAGCCCAGAGCAAAGGGCTTTTGGGTCACCTTCTGTCCCACTGCTCCTGGCCCAGAGGAAGGGGTTTCCCGGCCACCATCCCTCTCGCTGCTCCCAGCCCACAGGAAAGGGCTTTTGGGTCACCATCCCTACCGCTGTTCACGGCCCCTGTCCCACCTCTCCCAGCTCAGAGGAGGTAATCTGTGCAGGTGCTAACAGCACCCCGCCCCAGTTGAAATGAGAAAACACATAAATAAGTCTCAAAACCAGACTTCCCGATCACCTACAGCAACCCCAAAGGGAAATGAGATGGAACACTCTGATACTCAACCGCCTGAACCCACTGAACTGGCAACAAAAGGGGATCTGGAAAAAATGAAATCAGAAATAATTTCTCAGGTAACAGGAGAAATTGTGCCCCTAGTGCAAGACATGATTAATAAATCTAGAGAGGAGCTCAAGAACATGATGGAATCCCAACATAAG
>NW_004624768.1:21077261-21100828 GCF_000247695.1 Heterocephalus glaber
ATAAGAACCAAGATGCATTATGTAAAGGTACAATTCCCAATGAGAAATGTAATTGTGTTGTATACCTACAATGTACCAATAAAAGAATTTAACAAAAACAAAAAAAAAGAAATTCCTGAATCAAGTATGACTTATGAAAGAGTAGATCTCAGTCAAATTGAAGGTATAGAGTCCAAATTTCTAGATTTCACACACTTTCCAAACTACCCCTTTTCTTTCCCCGCAATAAAACAAGAAGTGATTTAGGTTTAAAATAAAATATTTATAAAAATCCTCAGAACACTGGACCTACTGAATACATCAGGCTTCAAGAAATTATCGCTGTTTTTTTCTTCCTGTTTTGCTGGATGAGTAAAAAATGTCTTTCTGTGCAGGGATCAGCATTAGGGAGTCACTAGATTAATTCAACGCTCTGTCCACTGTGAGGGTATCCCCAGCAATGTAAGAGCTGCAACCTTAAAAGCACTGGAGAACATAGTGGGCATCACAGGACACAGTTCATTTAACCAGAGATGTGACCAAGCTTCGTGGTTTCTCTGTCCACAACTCGGAGAGATTTGGTATGATTTCCTTTACTGATGGTCTTACACCAGTAACCTGTCCTGCTGGGCCCAGTGCTCTGGACAGGCTCTAGGTTTCCGTGGCCAGAGCCCTCGAATCTTAAGGATAAAGGGCCCCTTCTACTCTAGAAATTGTGAGGGACACTCAGCCTGCTAAGAACCCATGAAGTAGATCCCAAAAGGCCATTGGACTTATCTGACTTGATGTCCTTGTGGTCCTGAGACAGATGCATATCAGGAGCTAAGTCGGGGACAAGTTCAGTGACCCTTTCTGAGAACTGTCAAGGTCCAGACTCCTGTGCGGCTGGCTGTGACAGACATCCCCAGAGTGTGCACAACTCCCCCACCCGGCTCCATGCTGTGTCAAGCTCGTGGAAGGCATAAGCCTTTCCCTAGTTATCTCTCGAAGTCAGGAGCACTGCAGAGGACCCATAAGCAAATCAGATCGATTTTAAAGATTTCAGCTCCTCATCTAAAGAGATGCAATTCAGTAGGAGAAGCTAAACCTTGTTGAAACAATCAGGAATAAAGTATGCTTTACTTTATTGTTTAAAATAAAATAGGTTATCATGACTCTCAACACCAATTACAGGATGTCCATAAGTAGAGGATAAGACTTAAAACACAATTCCCCTAAAGGAGAAAACAGTCAGATATAGAAAGACTATTGCTGGGCCTCTAGGACACAACTGACAAAGGCGTCAGGGAGGGAGGAACTACAGAAAACTAGCAATAGCAACAAATTAACTAAGGCGGCGAATAATATTTAAAAGTCGAAAAAAGTACTCCCTAGTTAGCCACCTAGGCTGAGTTAAATCATTGACTCTCTCTCTTCCGGATCTTCCCTCTTCTAATTTATCAAGTGGAAATAATAGTATTGCTCCTGCCTTTCCCACAGAGCTGCTCTTAGGAACACAGTGTATGTGCAAATGCTTTCAAAATGACAGATCTGCCAGAAATGCAGTAGGTTGATATTTTTCAAATCTTTGAGGACTATCTATTACTGTAAACTGACTCATTTCTTTCCCTCCTTCCAGTTTTTTAAAAAGTTGTTTTTGTCAAATTTACATATAAGCATATTCACTCCCTTACTATGAATAACAGCCCCACTATATAGACTGCTATCATTCTCCACCTGACAGATGAGGAAACTGAGGCACAGAGCAATTCAATGGTGCAAGGAGGACGGAGACCCAGGCAAGCTGGCACTGTGACCCTCGCTTCACCCCAGCACTGTGAGGCCACTCAAGTCACCAAAGCTTCTGTTTACAGCCATCCCTTCCTGGTCAGAACCCACCCACAATCGGCAAAGCAGTCAGAACCACTTGACCCACAGCTGTAAGGAACTCGGTGCCAGCTCACTGGAAAATGCATTTTTTCTTTTCCTTTCAAGTGATCTCCAAAGATTCAAGAGACATTATATCTTCAGAATATTTTGTTAGACAACAGTACAGACTTTCATGGGAGAAAGTCTCTCCACGGGTTTTCAAAGTCTTCTTTTAAAATGTAAATTAAATTTTTTATGTGAGCTATACAAGATTGTACCTGCACTTACCCCTACATATGCCAGGAGCTCAGTTTGCCGAAAGATTAAAAATTTCTAAACATTTTATTATCATGCCAAGATTCTATAATTTTGGGAAAACAAATCCAAAACTATATTAAATAACAATATTAATCAAGACCACTGGTGTCTAAACTTAAAGTCATGCATCCTTTTTAATAAAAATGAGACCACATGTTCCTGGTGTGTGTGTGGTGTTTTAAAACACTCAACAAACAGACATAAAAAATGAAAAACAAGCAGAAATGTAATTTCCCTTCTTAATCCCACAGCAGAGTCTTAAGCATCTTCCAGGATGCTGCCCAGCCCCGCCCCCGCCTGCTGTCTGACTTTACAACCTGGGCTCCAGGGTC
This sequence comes from Heterocephalus glaber, assembly GCF_000247695.1. Next base: position 21,079,739 of record NW_004624768.1, read on the forward strand.
AGGCAGCCCCAGTTTAACTCCTTGCTCACTTTTTAATTTGACGTGACCTGGGGCAAGTCATTCACGTTTCCTGTTCCCGTTTCCACGTCTGTGAAATTCAGACAACCACCGTCCCTGCTGCACAGATGCGGCAATTTAAATTATGTAACATGTGAAATGCACCTAGCACAGAACATCCAACAAATGCAGCCCAACCAGGACCAGCATCTGACACAAACTTCCTGCTAGGAACGGAGACACTGGGGCCCAAATTACATCGCATGACTGTCCAGGACGCAGAGCTGCTCATCTCAGTGACTGACTAGAAGCCACTGGTGTTCTAGGTCCACACTGGTCTGTCTTCTGCATTCCACTAATTCTGGGTAAAGCGGACACAATGCTGGAGTTCCCGTCCATCCATCTGTCAATCAATAAGTCTATCTATCATCTATCAACTAGATATCTACTCATCTACCTACCAATGCTAATCTACATATCTTTACAAGACTGACGTTGAAGAACGTGGCCAGGCCCCTAGTGCCTTCCCTCTAATACTGACCTGGCATTAAATCTGCTTGCTGCCTCCCTGGCCTCACAATCCACCCCCATGCCTGAGTGACACTGTTGGCACAGCACAGAGAGGGAGCCTGACTGCACCATTCCTCACCAGATCAAGCGCTGGCACACATGGCTGGAGAGCTTCAGGGAAACTAGACAACCACGTCCGTGCATCTCAAAGAGCATATGCTCTTGCTTTAACAAGAAAAACAGACCTCCACAAAGGAACAGACACGGTTGGGTGTGAGCGGTCCTGCAGATGCTACAGGAGCAGCAGAATGAATAACTTTAAAGATAGGTGCTAATATTATGGGGTTTATTTTCATATTTACTTTGCATATAATTTGAGATTTTCCATAACAAATGGTACTGGGGATTAAACCCAGGGCCTTCACACTGAGCTACATCCCCAGACCTTTTTTTATTTTTAAATTTTGAGCCATGATCTTGTGAAGTTGCTCAAGCTGGGCTTGAACTTTCAATCCTCCTGCCTCAGTCAATCTAGCTTGGATTACAGGAATGTGCTACCACACCTGGCTTTGTTTTGTTTTTAATAAACAATATAACAAAAGCAAAAAAGAAAAGTCTCAGAGATCCAAGGAGATGAAGCTGTAGACAAGCAGTGTACAGGGTTTTTTAAAAACCCTTTAAAAAATACTGCATTCTTGACACTGTTAGCTGTCAAGAAATATGTGTACATCCCTCAATAATAACTACAACTATCTTTTCCAGGTATTTTGAAAGCACACTAGAGCGAGTGCAGCCATGGGTGCTGTCCTGCCTCCTCATACACCTCACAGTGAGACAAGCACCCTCCTTTCAGCACTCTGTCCCCTGTCCTGGAATGTCCCACATGTGAGGCTTTTCCCAGGAAAGCAAGCTTGTCTTCCCTGGAGAAGGCAGGCATGGAAAGTCAGACGGCAGGGTGCTGCCAGGACCTCCATTTCCTGGTCCTCAGGGTGAGGCCAGGGCCTCTGTTCCCTGGTCCTAGGGCCCCCTAAGCTCTGCTGGGCTGGGTTACAATGTCACACCCAACCCCAGAGTGGGACCCGGGCAGGAAGCTAGGACTGCAAAAACAGCTACATGAGTGACTTCCATGGCCAGAATCTAGAAGAGCCAGAATCTTCAATGTGCAAAAGAAAGCGTTGTGAATACTAACATGCCCTTTAGTGTTTCTACCCAGCCCTGAACTAACAATGGCAGCTTTCTCTGCGTGGAGATGGTCCTGGGCTCTTGGCGAATCTGTCTCTGTCCTCAAGGTGGTGGCCTTCTTACCGGGCATTCAGGGCATTCAGACACTCGGAACTAACCAAGGGGCCAGGTGATGGGAGCTGGGACAGAGATGTAACCAGAGCTATGGGGGTGGAGACAGGGAAGTCTGCAGGGTTGGGAAGCTCAGCGCAGAGCACTGAATGAGCTGGAGGAATCCTGACCACAGGAGAAGGGCATGCCAGGCAAGGGCACAAAAGGGACAAGCTATTTTGTTTTCCTTCAGAAATATACAGGAAACAGTCCTCTTGTTCTAGGTAGCACTTTTCAGGAAAGAGTTGTGACAGAAGGGACAACCCTAAGGCATTTAGACTTTGCCTAGAACTATCTTCACAAAGAGAAGGTTGCAGTGAAGGTAAGAGGATAAAAAGAAAGGAAAGGATTTTAGAAGACCCAATACCTGCAAAAGTTTCCAAGACACTTTTGTCCTGATTTCAGTCCAGAGAAGGAATACAAGAAACAGACAGGCAGGGAGCATTATGCAAATTAAATCGGTAATCTTTAACCTCTACATCCCTAACCCTTCAAAAGTAATCATGGTTCTTTCACATTTCACGCAGTGAGAAACACTAGCGCGAACTGGGTCAGTGTGAGGGATTTTCCAAAATAATCTGGTGGAAGCCAGGAATCAGGCAGTGAGCAAGACAGCTCCAGCAGAACCTCAAGCCTGCAGGGTATTTCTGGGAATCCGTCCACCACTGTGTGGGGCACAACAGCAAGCTTGGCTCTCCTGGGTGCTCACAAGATCAGAGGGGAAAGCAGATCGCTCTCCAGGCACAGAGAGGGACCAAAGGGCCAAAGCCAGCAGGCGGATCCATAGCACCTGACACATGGCACTGTCTTCAAGGGAGACAAGGACAGCCAAGCAGACATTCCCACAAGCATCTGGCCTTGTCATGCTGGGGTCTGCAGAGGCACTGACCAAAGGTGCCATGGGACAAAGGAATGGAACAATACAGCTTGTACCTAGCAAGGATAGGGCAGAAGTCTGTCCCCAACAACATTGCCAAAAATCGCGCTCCTTTATAAAGGTAGACTGTTGGTTCCACCTTGAAAAATACATCTAAAACTTCAGCATCTCACCACTACTGCTCTATCTATCCCTCTGGTCTCAGCCACCATCGTCTCTCACTAAAATGCTGCCAGCAAACCCTACCTGGTCTTCTTTCTTCTTCTGGTGGCACACAAGACAATGGTCCTTCTGATACCAGTCAATCATGTCACTTGTCTACCCCAAGCCCCATTAGCTCCTGTTTTATGCTTTGCCATGGTCTGAGACCCTATGTGACCACCACTACCACCCTCTGTCCTCATCTGCTACCAATCCTCTTGGCCTCTGCATCTCACATGCTCTGCTCTGGCCCTGGCTTTGTCACACTCTCTGGGTCTGTCATCCCTCTCCATCACCAAGCCCTTGTCTACCAGGCCAGGCCGGCACACACTGACCCCACTTCAGGCAAGATGTCACTCTCTGGATGACACAAATCCTAACCACCCTCTTAAATTGCAACCCAAACATATGCTCTCCAGGGTTCTCAACACCCTGCCCTGCTGCATGTTTTTTTTTTATAGCATGTACCAAGTTCTAATAAACTACCTTCTAGATAATAATTCTTTATGATTACTGCTCGTCATCAGCACTTGTGAGTGGAAACTCCCAAACACAGCAGGGATTGTGTTTGTTTTGTGCTGGAAGAATGCTTGGGCCACGGGGCGGGGTACGTGATACCTTTGCTGTAAGCAGATCTAACAGGAAATGAGATGAATCAGAAAGGGGGATTTCAGAACTCAAAACCCTGGAAGCAGAGCATGCCAGGTGATAAAGCAGCAAGGTGTGCCCACAGGTACGGCCTGTGGGGTGGTGCAGAGTGCAGCAGGAGAATAATCAGCAAAGAGCCACCAGGCAGGCTGCTGAAGAGAGCTGAAAGAGCTCAGGATGACAGTAGGAGGTGCAGTGACAAAGGGAACAGAGGGGTCCACACATGGAAATCCTCACAGAGTGTGCAACCGTTGTATCCTGGAAGCCAAGGGCCACAAATAGCTTTCTCAAAATGGTCTGATAGATTTATAATATACTTACAAATGTACGGCTTTACTTCAAAATGAAGTCAGACAAGTCCTGTTACAAGGTAAACAGCAAGTTTCACAACGAGCTTTTGTGCTCCAGGCAAAGGGGATTACACCAAGCCAAAAAAAGGGGTGACAGACACCATGAGCCACACTGTGGGGGCCTTCACGTGCCTCTCAGCCCAGAATCTCTGTGTCCACCCCTTCACTCCAGGCTACTGGGTTAAGGTGGTTCCAGCTGCGGCAGCACCTTACCCAGCCTCACAGCCTTGGAAGACTGTGTCCAGCACTGGGTATAAACCCCCCACCCGTAACCCTCACACTAAAGTCTGAGAGCTCTGGTTAGTAACTCGTCTGTTTATTTACGGAACACAGGTCCAATGAGCACTCATCACACACCAGCTGTGCCGTTCAGGTGCCTCAGACAGCAGGGGGCAGGTTGTACAGATTTCAGCCCACCCCGCCAGGGACCGGATGCACCGTGTGGAAAAGGATGCCAGACAGGGGGAACCAGCGAATTCGTGATAACTAGGGACAAGTTATCCAGGGCCTAGATTAAGCAAAGAAGGGGATGGATAAGGAAAACTGACAGAAACTTGTGGCTGCTTAGATGCATGGACAAAGACAAGAAGGCAGCAAAGACCTCTCCAGTTTGAAGCCCAGATAGATGGAACAAGCGCTCCAAGGTCAGAACACAGAGTTGTGTTTACGTCTCAGACACAGGGAACCCAAGTTGTGGCCAGACAACTCAAGGGCACAAGCAGAGGGGGACAGAGCCCCCAACTGTGAGTTTCCACAGAGCCTCGAATGCAGACGAGCTCTCCGTGCACTGATGACAGTCCAAAGCATCCTGTCCCTCTCTTGTATGTTTATTTTTAATATACCCGGTTCCTAACCTAGCTTTCTAGGGCTTTAAGTTTTTCATAGGAAAAACTAATTTAATCCAATTAGCTATATGATTACATTTATTTTTTTAACTTGCTGATTTTACCCAGCCTCGTTAGATAATATAAAATATGCTTCGATCAATAAATATGTAAGTACTCCTTTCTCAACAAGTATAGTAAAACTGAAATAGTGCTTTTACAAAGTTATAAGGAAAACAGTGATAAACATCATGACAACCCAAAACAAAGAATGTGAGATAGACTTACTTATGAAAATATGGCAAAATCAAATTATTTTCATTAAAGCTGTACACAAAAATAATCTCTGGCTTCACAGACCTTTGCAGTCAATATAATTATCATTACAAAGATTTTCGTTATATCCCTGACAATCACTAAAGTCAGCTTTCAGTAACTTGGAATTCTCTTTCAATTACCAAAAGGCTCTAGCTAGAAGATTGTAAGTAAACATCTAGAAACTCGCTCCTTGTGGATGTATTCTGAATACAGGTTTTCTTTACACCGTCACCACCACCACCACCCCCAGCAACCACCCAGATTCACTGTAACCATTTAAAAATGTAAACTCTGAAGAAGTAAAAGAATAATCATTTGGGGCTCTTAAGTGTTGCATTCTCCTTTGAAAATTGAAGCAGTGTTCTGTGAGTGAGAAATCTCCGGGCTGGACTCTTCTCAGTGATTCAGCAAGTAACAGATAATCGAAACAGTGAGACTGAGTGTGAATGACCTAGGCTTCCTGGAAACAGAGGTTTCCAATTTCGCCATGGTGCCACAGTCCTTTGACACTCCATCGTGGATCAATACTGCAGCATTATCAATGAGCTCCATTACACAGACTCTTGAAAACTCATCAGGCTTCCTAGGTACAAGGCACTACGGGTGCGCTCATATTTTAAAAGGAAGTGTGTGATTCAGGTTTCTCTGCTAACTTCAGGGAAAGGGAAGGATAACTTTATCTAGCAAAGGTCAGCTCACAGGGTTTCACCTTCATGTCCCCATGATCCCTGACCTACTGAACCCTCTATTCCGCTCCACTCCTAGGAGCTGAGCCTGGATACACCAGAACAGAAGGAGCAAAAGCAGAATGGTCTGCAAAGGAATTGCAGGTGTTGGATTACAGGTAGGGTTTCCTCTTCTCTGAAGCTCTCCTTTGAGGATATAAACACTTTGGTAGATGAAGTGCTATCAGATTTAAAACACCAATCCGTACATCTCCAAAGCTCAGAAGCCACAAGCTACAAATCCAAAAGGCCTTTTTCCCCCGTGAATGAAACAGAAACACCTTCCTGTTCCTCTACCTCCACACCCACTGTGCGAGGCTTGACCAGGGAAGTTTTACTCACAAACAGGGGAAAGAGGCACTGTCCAGCCCTCCTTCTGACCTGAGGGTCTGGTTTTGAGCTCAACCTGTGCATCTGGTCATTACAGTGCTAACGATTTTAGAAATAATCCCGAAAAATAACGTCACATTCGTCATACTCTTAGTACTCAGAAAGCACTGTGTTCAGCAGCTGACAAAGATGGTTGCAAATATTAACATCATTATTTCTTTATTGTTACTAATATCTTAACTGAGGCTTGAAAGGTTAGGGCACTTTCCTGATGGTAGGCAATCACAAGCAACAGGCAGGACCTAAACCATAAATCAGGTCTTTCTGCCACTTAAACATGTGACTTATCACAGAGAGTCCAGAACAGAGGGGACATTCCTCCTGGTCACCCTTGAGACAACCTTGTCTGTGTTATGCTGACATAAGAGCCAACAGTGAGTTCTAGCTGTAAATGATCCAAAAGAAGAAATAAATCATGAAATCATTTCATGCTGGAGGAACTGTAACCACATCCCATAGAAGTCTGTGAACACCATGCACTTGGCCCTTGGCCTTCTACCCTGGGCTTGGCCTGCCTTCCCTCCCTATGGGCTGCTCAGAATCAAGTCCACACCACAGGCCACTTTCCCAAGGCCCACGGAGGAGGCTTTGTTTTCCCAGAGCCCTTCACTGAAGGCCCACAGTGGTGCCCACACAGCAGGCACTGACTGTGCGCTCTTCTGAGCTGGCTTGGGAACTAGCTATGGTCCATACTATTCAGGCTGAGGCTCTCCATCAGAGGGAACTCTGTGTCACACACAGACTGAGCAGGAAGCACTGTTGATGGACCGTGGTCCCCACCCCTCAGAGGAGCAGGACAGAATGGGTGGCACAGCAGGGATGGAGGAAAGGATCTGGACACGCTTACCTGCCACCTCCTGCCTTGACTGTCCCTCCTGTAGCCCCAGTGAAGGCCAGAGTTTCTTCAGACAGTCACTAACCCAGGGGAACAATAGGTTGAGCCAGGGATGTCACCAAGCACCAAGAGGGCCAGCTCCAGAGCAGCCAGGCAGAAGTGGTGCCATGGAAGACCATGGGGACAGGCAGCCTGAGCACAGATGGGCTGCAGAGGGAGGGTCCATGCCCAGCCTCGGAGCTCGTGGGTCTCCAACACAAACGTGGCTCTTTCTCTGCAACCACTTCCTGTCATCTGGTTTATTCTAGTGGGCTCCATCTGTATAAGTGAGTGAAACGACTCCAACATTCCCCTTTCTCCGACTCAACCAACAGTGATGGAGGCTGCTCTTTGTACGTTGGCTTTTGGATGTCTCTAGGATAGTACAGTTCTACTCTGGATAGACAACACACCAACACACACACACACACACACACAGACACACACACACACACGCACCACTTCTGAAACAACTCTTACCAGGGAAGTTGTAAAGTATAGCCAGGGCTGAGATCCAAAGTACCAGACTGAGTCAACCAAGCTTCCTGGTGTGGTCAAGAAAGCAATTTCAAAAGCAGGAGATGTGTCCCCTGGAAGTCACGTAGTTGGTCACATCTCACTGTTGTCTGCTTAATAACAACGGTGTATGAAGACCAGAAGTGTAATCATCCAGGCTCTGCACACTTGCTCACTCTGAAGCACATATTGGAATCTAACTCCCATCCCATCTGTGCCAGGAGATGAGGCTGGGATAGCTCCTCTGCAAGAGGGGTTTCATGTCTTGTCACCATCAGGCTCTCCATAAATATGAGTTTTCTCTCCCTCTCTCTCTCTCTCTCACTCTCTCTCCCTCCCTCCCTTCTTTCTTCTCTTCTGCCATCCTCTCTGGAGGATGCAGCATTCAAGGTGTTAACTTAGAAGCCATCACAGGGCCTCCCAAGACACTAAACTTTGATCTTGGACTTCCTAGACAACAGAACTGTGAGAAATAAGCTTCTGTTCTTTATAAACTACCCAGACTTGGGCATTCCATTATACCAGTACCAATGGACTAAGTGACACAGTAAATTAGTGGGATTGCTAGAGTTAGAACTAATTTCCCTAATCCAACCTGTCTGACTTTTGTAAATCATATCTACTAGACAAAATCAGAGAGCTTGTTATTTATATCACTCCTACAATAAACCATACTGTTATCCAAACAAAGATCTCTCAGTGTATCTGTTTTAGATTCTTGTACATCGGGCTCCTTAGAGTGTAACAGATTTACAGTTTCAACATGAACTCTGAAAAAGCCAGTAGAGAGAGTAAAGCTGCTACCAAAGCTGAACATCGAAATCCCTAAAGCCAGATTCTGAACTCTTAAATGGGATTATCGCTGCTGAACAAAGCCGAGAAGTTACTAAATCTGGAGAAGGCTGAGGAGCGGGAGAAGGTAGCGAGTGCCCCTAAAGGACAAGGCCACATGACCACAGGACCAGACGGTGTGAATGGCTCTTGCAGGGGGAAACAAGATGCTGCTTCTATCAACATGCAGTATCCAGCTACAGCCACAAGACTGAAGTCTTGCCAAGTACATGCCAAATAAAAACAAACATGCTCAGAAAAGAACATGCCCATTGACAAAGAAAATGAAATTGTCAGATCTTTTCTAACTGGTTTCCTGGAGAAAAGTAGGATCCCTCAAAACAAGCTCAAGTGGATAAATTTTGGTGGTATGCGCACAGGAGCTGGTGCTAAGGAGAACAAACTGTGAGTGTGGGTGAGGCAAAAGCTTGTGGGCAAAGAGACAAGGGGGCAAAAGGGAAGAGCGCTGAACAAGTTCCCAAATACACCTGACCTCCAAATGTACCTTTACCAGCTCTGTTCTTTTGTTTGTTTGTTTTGGGTTTTGAGGCAGGGTCTCTCCCTTTGTAGTTCAGGCTGACCCTGAACTCACTACGTAGCCCAGGCTGGCCTCGAACTGGCAGCGATGCTCTTGCCTCAGCCTCCCAAGTGCTGGGATTACAAGCGTGAGCCACCATGCCCAGTCTGTTCTTAATAGTCACCACCTTTCTAATGGGGTGTTAGCATGGCCAGCTTGAATAGCAAGCTCTGATGGTCAGGCCTCCATCCACATCTGCAAGCTCTGCATCTGCAGATTCAACTAGCCAAGGACTCAAAATACTCAAAATAATAAAACTTATATCTGTACTAAACATTCACAACTGTTTTTGTTGCCATTACACCCTAAACAATATAGTATAGCAATTATTTATATAGCATTTACATTGCTCGAGGTATTACAAGCAACTCAGAAATGATATAAAGTTATGGGAGGGTGTGTGCAGGTTCTGTGCAAATATTATTCTTTTTTATTAGGGACCTGAGCATCTGGAGGTTTGGGTATCCACAGGGGATCTTCCCGTGAGTACTAAGGGATAGCCGTATTTCCTTTCTACAAATATCCCTGTGCCTTCGCCTGACCACAAGCAGTGCTCATAGCCTGTTCTGTTTTCCTTGTCTCCCGATCAGTCAAAGTCAGGCAGGAATCTGCAGCCTTCTTCCCCGAACAGCACTACTGTATCCCCTCTGAGAAAGCTCAGAACAACGATCTGTCACTAACCTCACTGTGGCCAGGAAAGCAAGTGTTCGGCTACTCCCAGGAGCGGGGGAGCCCCAGAGTGGTGACTATGAACAAGACCAGCAGAAGGTGCTTTCCAAGGACGGTGTCACCAGGGGTCTGCCACAACGGCAGCAGGAATCACATTCAAAATACATTCAAAATGCTTTTGAGATCCACTCCATCCCTTCCACAACCACAAGAAACACTGCAAGACTAACAACACTCAAAGAGAACCTGGCACAGTGTCTGGAACTAGCACTGCACTGACAAATGTGTATTTAATGGTTAATGATTTGTTGATCAAATAAGTGAAATATTAAGTGTTTTGTACTTCTTGCACCCAGGCACAAGTTTCTCATTTATCTTCCTCTCTCTGTATTTGCCTCCTTTGCCTATGTTACCAAAAGGCTCTATTCTCCAGTCTTTGTCATCTACATCAAATAGAAGCATGGATGATAACTTCTGTGGCCAGGAGAGGCGGCTCACACCGATATTTCCTCCTACTCAAGAGGCGGAGGCAGGAGGGTCCTGGGCAACTTAGCGAGGCCCCATCTCCAAATACAAAGGGCTAGGGATATATATATATGTGTATATATATATATATATATATATCTCAGTGGTACAGTGCTTGCCTAGCATGCATGAGGCCCTGAGTTCAATCCCCAGGGATGCACACACACAACTTCTGTGGTTGACATCAGTTAATGTCAATGATGTACTGAATCACAAGCGGCTTGCTATTTCTCCAGATTTGAATGCCTCAGCTAAGATGCTGAGTCTACTGGACACTCACTCTTCAGGTGGTCTGGGTCTCTACTTTCAGAACAGCTGGATTCACTCCCACTGGAACCACAGCCCATGCTCAGATCCAGGAGCTGCCCTGAAGGATGTGTGTCAAGGAGGCCAGGCCACTTACTCTCATCCTAACCTGCACACATTAGTCTCTTCACTTCCCCACTCAAGGAGGAAAAGGCTCCCAAAGGGCAGCCCTGAGCTTTATGGCATCCTTCCGAAAACACCTCCAAGGGACTCCGATTTACAGCACACTTGTAAAGTACACTAGGGTAATTCACAGGCAAAATGCACCTTGATCTAGTGTTAGCTGCTCCCTGACTGCTCCAAACCAACTTTCTTCTTCCACATAAGTCAACATTCTTCCTGCTCCTTCAAATCCTACCTCTCTACGCCCTTTTCAGCAATCTTTCAAGTCCTTAATCATCTACAGGATGGAGGTATATAGTTCAGGATTACAGCGCTAGCATGCAGAAGGCCGTGGGTTTGATCTCCAAAACTGCAAACAAGAACAACAAAATAACTATCGACTGTCCAAATAACAAGCTAGCTTTCTTGCCTCCTGAAATACTTTTTCTAGATTACTTGCACACCTTAATACTCTTCTTTCGAGGGGATTTGCTGCCTATTCCACATATGTGGGGCCTGCACACTACAGAGTGTTTTTTTCCAGTCCTGTTAGGCGCTGTGCAGCTCACAATAACATACACAGGAGCTGGCGCAGATAAGCAATGGATAAAAGGTGAGCAGAGGTACAAATGAAGGGCCAATTTTGCTCCTTTGTCCTGCAGACACTTCAGTGTCACAGGAATACCAAATAATGGATACAAAAGTGGGTCAAAGCTCAAGCCAATCCACCAGAATCCCTTTTTTTGGTCTATGGTTAAACTGGGGATATTAAACTCTATAGTTAAAAATGATACAACTCTTTGCAACTTAGGAAAAACTCAATGTTTCCTATTTATTGATGGGGCACCCATTATGTACAGCTAAACAAATTTTAATGAGTAACTTATTTAAAGGTACTTTATTAGTTGCTGGTTATAAAGAGGTGAGTCCTTGCCCTGAAGGAAACTTCACTTTAGTGGGGGACACAGATACTGCCACATTGCAGTAAGTGCACACAGAAGGGTGAATGCCAGGCACTCAGGTGGATGCCAAGGTGGGTCCTGATATAGTCGGAACCCGGGACTCAGCAGGATCCAGTGCCGCCCACACAGAGCGCCACATTCAAAAGACTGGGGGTAAGCTGAGGGAGGGTGAGCCACTGGCTCAGTGCACTGGGGGCTGCAGAGCAGTGACAGACACAGGTCAATGTCCTCCTGGGGGGCAGGGACAGAGATGGCACAGGGCAGGGCAAGCTCTCAAGTCAGTGTTCCCAGAAGCACGGGCAACCAGGAAGTCCAGAAAGAGGGCGGGCCCCCAGAAGACTTGGGGTTGGAGGGGCGGAGGTTCTGACCCAGCCACAGGAAAATGGGCTCACGGGGTGGATGCTGCTCCTGCCACGGCAATGACCAGAACAAAGCTGTAAAGGAACAGAGAATGGGTACGTCCCAGGCATGGGGACAGCACACAGAGGATGCCAAAGACTGAAGGAGCTAAGCCTTCAGGATGAGGTAACACCACATCAGTGAAACAATACAGACACATGCATGGACCTTTTGAGAAATCCCACATGTACGACTACATTGTGCAGAGAAGGAGTTCAAAACCAGGAGTCCGGAGACCTACTGGCCGTCCCTGCGAGACTATCATTCTGTCAAGGGAGGTGGATGGACAAGACCAGACCCGTATCCATGCACAAGCTGGGAAACATGTTTAACATTCATGACTGACATTACTCTTATTTTTTTAAAGTGAAATAAAACAGAACACATTTTGCTGTGTGAAGTGACCGTTGAAGAAAATACAGTTTTGTGAAACACGTGTTTCACACAGATGGACACAGATGAGTTATGCGAGTGTTTGATCAAGATGTAAAATGAGTTTTGTACTCAGGGGGTGGACACAGTCAAAAGAGTTTGAAAAACATAGGACAAGATTTGTGAAGTTTCTTCAAATTCTAAGGGTCTTACTTAGCCACTAAATTCTAACCTATTTTAGATATGACTGTGATGTAACATGAAAGGTTAAGCAAAATTTAGAAATAGCATCGGATAGTTAAAAATTCACCACTACCCAAAATAGTGCCTCTCAGTTCACCCAAATATCATAAAAGTCCACAAGAAACAACTACGCCTCACATACACACGTACACAACCGCATATTCCAGGCAAATGGTCAGCCTTGTGAAAAGCATTCCTGGCCACACAGACACGCACACACAGGAGAATGTTTATATATATATATATATCACCCAGAAAATTTTACATAAAACATCAAAGAATTTTATGTTTCCCTTTAGAAAGTTCTTACATCAAGCTTATTTTTAATACCTATACCAATGGCAAACCTAATAATCTACTGATTGTGTGTGGCACATATTTTCGAAATGTTTTCCTGAACAGGTGACTACTTGTGGGTTGTGACTCAGGACCCGAATATGATACATTCTCATCTGCGTGGGTTCCAAATGAGGGCAGGTCTGCAGAAATTCAGAACAGGAACAAGCAACATACACTGAATACTAAGTGCTTCCCTGCTGGCCGGACCATGTCCCCAGCAGGCCAAGGGTAACTTACGACACTGGAATGGGCACAAACAGAAACAAGACCACTAATGTGCCCGCATGAGTTGAACAGAGCTGCAGGTAAAGGCTACATGAAGGTCTAGTGATGACGAAAGCTACTGTGCTCCTTGTGGGGATTCTGAAGAAATCCATCTACTCCTACACCTGACCTCAGGTATTTCCACACCACTGCTCTGAAACAGGTGAGAAAGGTCAGGCACCCAAACAAAAGCACAAGCAGGCCCCTGCCCTGCCCACACTGCAGACTTTTTGTTCAAGTTCAGAATAAAACTTCAGTTTTTTGTTCGCTTGTTTTATCAGGCCTACTATATCCCCTAAACAGGGCCTCCAGCCTACGCCTGGTGTGTAAAAGTGCCTTACCAAACACTTCTCAGTCCTTCCTGAAGGCTAATTCAAGGTCAAGAGAGTCCTCAGCCCCTGGAAGATCACACATGCTGGGTTATTCCCAGGCCCTGCGGAGGTGCCAGGCCACCGGCTAACTTCCTGCCCACTATGCCAGGAGGCAAACCCCACCCTACCCTCCAGCTGCCTCCCGGGCTGCCCAGACACTGCCCGGGGGCACCTTGCAGCCAGAAAGTCGGGTAGAGGTCATCCTGCCTCCCCCCCCCCCCGATTTTACAGGGCAGAAAATAGGTCCAGGGACGCCTGTGTCGTGCCCAAGGTCACTTCTGCCCGAGGATCGCCAGCCTCTGGTGGCCAGTTCAACAAGTTAAGCACGATCCAAGTTATAGTTAAGCACCCCACGCAGACACCTGGTGTGACCAGAGCCACAAAGACCAAGCTGGAGGCCATGGCCCTCCAGGCTGGCCTCCGCAGGACCCGGGGACTGCGTGGCTTTGGAGAAGGTGGCAGCCGTCCCGGTAGGGCTGGCGACCTGACACGCGTCCCTGCCCGCCGGGGCCTCCGGGCGCCCCTGCCCCGACCCCTCCCCCGCCCACTCACCGCGTGCGCAGCGCCTGCCAGGCGGCGTCGATGTCGGCGTACAGATTCTTCTCCGAGGGCCGCCCGGAGCTGACGCCGTAGCCAGAGTAGTCGTAGGAGAACACATTGCAGTTGATGCGCGAGCCCAGGCCGATATAGAAGCTGCACATCTGGCCCAGGTCCACAGCGTTGCCGTGCGAGAAGAGCAGCGTGTAGCGGCCGGCGGGCGCGCAGCGCACGAACATGCAGCCCAGCCGGTTGTCGCGCGCCGTGCGCGAGAAAAAGACCTCGACCGCGTCCAGCTCGCGCTGCGAATACTGCCAGTCGGCGCGCTCGCTCAGCCGCAGGCTGCACGCGCCCGGGCCCGGGGCCTCGGCGGGGGGCGCCGGCTGGGCCGCACTCGCGCCGGCGCCCGGGGCCGGCTCGGGGTTCGGGCCCGGGTCCGGGTCCGGGGCGCGGCGCTGCTCGGGAGCCAGCACGGTGTAGGTGGGCTCGGGCGGCAGGAAGGCCAGCTTGGCGGCGATGCGGCTGGGGCAGGGCGGGCAGCAGAAGAGCCAGCAGAGCTCGCCCAGCGAGAAGCCGTTCATCCTGGGACCGGGCTCGGGCATCGGGGCGGCGGGCCCACCAGGGGCTGGGGCGCGCGGGGAGCTGAGGACCGAGGGCAGGAGGGCGGAAGAGGAGGGCGGCGGAGAGCGAGCAGGAGGACGGCGGCGAGGGCGGGGCGGGAGGCAGGCCGGGCGTTCCGATCCTTGGCGCTCAGCGGCGGCCCCGCGGCCCGGGCGAGGCGCGGACAGCCCGGGCCCGCGCGCCGCACACAAAGCCCTCGGCGGCCATGGCCCGTGCGCGCCCCCGCCGACTTCCGGGCGGTCGCGGGAATGCGCGCGGGCCCGGGCCCCTCCCCATCGGGTGTGGGTGCGCGCCTCCCGGCCTGGCGCAAACCCCGCGGGACCCGCAGGGACGCAGGTGCCCTGAGAGGGAGCCGCCCCCTCGCTCCCTGCTCTTCGGATTCGCTGCCCCAAACCAAGTTGCAGTCCTGGAGGAAGGTTCCTGGGATTATGCAGAAAAAGGAATTCATGGGTGGAAGAGAATTGGGACAAACTCGGGACGATCGGGACTTGGTGTCCAATGTTTTCCGAGTCTCATTATTGCACAGTCTCAGTACCCTAAGGGGAGCTCAGGGGGTGGGGGTCGTAAGGTCTGTCACCTGCGGGTGGCAATGCTGTCGCCTACCTATGGCATGATTTCAGTGTGCCCTTGTATCTATAAAAGTCAGCGGTTGTAAGGGCCGCCCTGCACTGAGTGGTTTCTGTCCCTTGCGAAGTAGTAACTAGGTCGTAGATGTCTCTCACAGTGTTCCTGTAGACCTGTTCTGGGTCCAGGGTTTCTAAACTGTTGTGATCGAGGTAGCCATCTCTAAGTGATTTTTCCAAGTGTGACCCTCAGCGCCTGGGCTCTGGGCTTCTGCACCCCCTTCCCTCTTATAGGAGCTGGGGCTGGGGTCCCTCTTGGACTTGGGCAGAGCCGCCAGGACCCTGGCTGACAGAATCATTACTCCTGGCCAACAGTTCTACATGTTCCCAGAATCTGAACTTCTCCTTGTGGCTTTTATGGGACTATTTGGATCACCCTCCTCTCAGTGAATTTGCCCATACTGATTTCAGTAACCTGGAAGACCCTGGAAGGCTGAGGCAGGAAGACCGGAAGTTCAAACCAAGACTGGGCAATTTAGTAATTTATGGAGACTGTCTCAAAATGAAAAGGGAGGAAGGTAGGGATGTAGTTCAGTACAAAGGTCCTGGGATCAATTCCCAATACTGAGAGAGAAAAAAAAGAGCCAAAAGCCATTTCTTCACCAAAATCCTTGTTGGGTGTTAGGTGTTTTTGAACTATCCACGATTAATTTTAAGAAACATGGTAGCAAACTCTGTTCAGAGTACAAGTTTGAAGTCTGATTTAAATTTGTTCACACATGGTAAAACTGTTCACCGGAAGCCACATCTCAGCTGCACAGGACTGGGTTTCCTTCTCTTAGAAAGCTGCAGAGGTGCTGCTATGGTGTTCTTTGCTCTGTGTTCAGAGTGTCCTAGATGGGTGGTGGCATTTCCACGGGGAGCAAAGGTCCCAGCCAAAGGGATCTCTGTCTCTGATCCAGTGGGATCTGATCTTCGGGAGGAGAACTTGGGGAACAAGCTGGAGGAGTGCGCAGTGCCCCAGGGTCAGTCTCGCTCCAACTCCACTCCCCAACCTGTCTCCTATAAGTGGGGGAGGTGCAGCTCCAGGGAGGGGCCTCGGATGAGTCCCAAGTGCAGAGCTTTTGCCAATGGAAGAGTCTCGTCGCAGGACTACAGGTTAGGAGAATTTAAACACCAGATACTGGTTTATTTAGATACTGTCTCCCCTATATGGCATGCAATTCAGTATAATACCAATAAATAAATGCCTGGCTTTTTGTTTTGTCTTTTTTGAGACAGGATCTCATGTAGTTCAAGCTGGTCTCTAACTTGGTGTGTAGCCCCTGCTGGCCTTGAACTCTCAATCCTGGGTAGTGAAAGATAAACTATCCAGTGTGCTAGGCAGCTTCCTAAGTGCTGGGATTACCGGTGCGAGCCACCAGCTAAAGCCTGGCTCTTATTTTCATGCTGTTTGGAGGCTGCAGGGAGGTGGGCTGAAAGAGCACTTACTCCCCCAGGAAGGCATGTGGGTTGGGAGGGCGATGAATATTAAACCAAGACTGAAGTTACATTCAATAGAGCAGTGGTACCAAGCCCGTTCACCTCTCACCACAGGGAGCCAGTGGTGAAGTTTGTGTGCCCACTGCAATGAGAAGGTTGCTGCCCTGGGCTGAAAGGTATGGTATCTGTGCACATCTGTAACAAAGGTAGCAGTTGGCTGAGGCATACAGTTTGGGAACTTAAAGAATTTCTATGTAACCCTAACATTCTAGTAGAGAAAGGTCTGCTTTTGAGTTCAGGTCAGCAAATACATTTGCTAGGTACTTGTGTGCACCAGTCACAGAGTCACCCTGGGGAGTATAAAGGTACAAGTTCACCCAATCATCTGTTGCCCAGAACAACTCTGTGCCTGCTATACCAGGCTGGAAGGATAAACTACCCAGTGTGCCAAGCAGCCAAATGCCAGGGCAGACCCCTGGTTCTTCATAGGTTCAACTGGATTTCCTTGTCGAAGAACGTTGAGTGGCTCATGATTACCTTGATTTATAAGGGCAAAACTGCCTTAGGTGGAATAGAATGACCCATAGATTTATTGGCGATCAGAGAGGGATACGCATGCTCAAAAACTGCACCTAGTTGTTTAGCTGGGATCTGAGATGCATCTTCCTCCTTTTACTTCCCTCTTTCATTTAATTGAACACTGGATGCACTGTAAAATCAGGTCCATGTCTCATTTGTTCATCATTATTTCCCACATGACTGACATAGAGATGACAATCAGTAAATAGTAACTAAATTGGTCAATGAAAGAATGAGTGAATGACTTAGTATCTGCATCAGGAGGTATGGTCTCTGGGTGGGGAGTATTACTGCAGGGTAGGAGACAAAGTGATCTGAAACCTGTGCCAGCAGCACAATACCTGAGCAGTATCTATGTGCTCTCAAGCCAAGGAATGTGCTGTTCTCCCCATCTTACAACAGAGCCCAGATTTTGTTCTGGATGGCAATACTCAGAGTAGAGACACACATTGCCCCAACCTCCCCAGATGTGACCATGACCAACTGACATGTTTCTGTCTAGTAGGCCCTAAGTAGAGAACATAGGAGGATCTTTGGAAAGACATTTAATGGAGCCAGAATCGGCTTGATGTTTCCCTTTGCACTTTGGCTTTGTTCCCTTTTGGGTTACAGACTCTATTGTTAGAGCCATAGCAGCCATCTTGCAACCATGAGGTTGAATTTTGCAGCTGAAGATGGTGTTATGGGAAGATAGAGTCTAGATTCTTTATGCCATTATTGAATAACTGCCCAGCTCTGGCCCATTTTTGTCTAGACTTCTTGTTATGTGAAACTTTTATGTCACTAGTTGTCATTGTTTGTTATCTGTAGCCAAATGTGTTATTAAGTGATTTGGGAATCAGAAGCAAAAGATTTTACATTGTTCTTAACAGCTTCCTCAATAAGGACAGGGAATATTTTGTTGATTAATGTTAGAACAGTTACTCCTAAATCTTGCTTGTTCTCCCATAGAAAAATATTGAAGCGTGACTAAAGATGGAATAGATTTTTGAAGAGATAATCTATTAAACTAACACATCTGAAATGTGAAGAAGTGAAAAGCTTATAATTTTTTTTAATAGGGTAACATACTGTGAGACTCTTGGCATTCATTAGCGTGAGGGGCCTTCCATTCCACTAAAAGCTTTTGGAGGAAAAGTATCTTTTCCCAGACCTTTTTCTGCCCAAGGGCTGTTCTGCAAAGCATAGTAAATGTGGTCACTGGAACACAGAGGGGAGAGCTGAGAGCATGGAGTGCCGAGGCAGCACCCAGAGATAAGGAGGGAGAGAAAAAAGACACCCACAGGCTGTGCTTCCCTGTCCTGCGACAGCAGCCGAGTCCCTGGAAGTGACTGTGGAATTTGGAGGCTGTGAGGGACTGAGGTTAGGAACTGTCTACTGTCCCTCATTTTTCCCTGTACAGCCAGCACCAAATGACAGCTCCTAGCCGGCCATGAGGACACAAGGCACGCTTGTCAACCTGTTACAACTAAAGTCCCAGTAATGTGTATCACTTTGTTCTTAATGTGCGCAGGTACAATAGCTAGATTGTGTTTAATTAAGTAAGAAGTAAATATTTAGTGGGCCGGGATTTAGCTCAGTGGCACTGTGCCTGCGTTGCAAGTGCAAGGTCCTAAGTTCGCTCCCCAGTACCAAAAAAATAAAATAAAAGAAAAGAAGTAAATATTTAGCTATATAATTTTTTTTAAATGGGGAAGTAGGAAGGAAAGGAATAGGGCTTTTATGTGCTGGGTTCCAGATCTAATTTTAAGATGATAATGAACAATTTCATGACATCAATTTTAAGGATTTTTATCCCAAAGCTTGGCTGTTTATGCATTGAATCAGTCAGTATACGTGAATGATGACTTATAGTGTTATTCCAGGGAATTTATGATGATAAATGTTAAATATCATCCCCTCAAAATAGTAATATCAGCATAAGACCAGAGTAACCAAAATGACCAACTATGTAAAAGTATTTCATATATGCTAAAGTTGATATTTCAGATCAGTGAGGATACATGAAGTTATTCGTTTGTTTAAACTATTGAAAAAATTCCAGTCCAAATGGTTCAAAAATTCAAAACTTTTAAAAAATGAAACTGAAGACAATTGAGGAAATGTAGATAAAAAGTTCTTTTAAACATAATATCAAAGGCAGAAATCACAAAAGAAAAGGTGCGTGTCTTGATTACATACATTTTCAGTTCTCTATCCTGAAATATCTACAAATGAAATGATATAATGTTAAAGATGTACTGCAAAATATAATAATCATATGGGGAGGGTAAGGAGAAGAGAGAGACATTGTCTTAGTCTCTTTCTCTTACTGGGACAGAATACCCGACACCCACAACTTAAAGGAGTGCTTTATTTTGGCTTATGATTTTCAGAGGGTTCGGTCCATGGTTGTCTGGCTCCAAGGCAAAAACACCATGGTGGAAGGGCCTTGCGGAGGAGAGCTGCTCAACCCAAAGAAGCCAGGAAGCAGAACAGGAAGGTAGAGGCACTGCACAAGCACATACCCTTCCAGGTCACACCCCAGAGACCCTCTCTTCCAACCAGCCCTATCTCTAACAGCCCATCCAACTATGGGTTCATTACTAGATTAATCCACCAGTGAGTACAGCACCCCGTGATCCAGTCACCTTCCCAAACACCCACCCCTGCACACATGAGCCCTTTGGAAACATTCTAGATCTAAGCCATAACCGACGTGAAACAGGACTGATTAGCCATGGATTCATAAGTGTTGAATCTGAGTTATGGGTTCATAGGTGTATGTGGGTTTAGTATACTATTCTCTCTGATTCTATATAGGTTTGAAATTCTTTGTAATAAAAGTATTTCATCTTTTTTAATCTTCAGAATTTTGACAGGAAAATTGGGCAAAAATATTTGCTGCAAACACATTTTTAAAAAAATCAAAACACCTTAATGGGGGGAAAATGGGTCAAATACATAGACAACCATTTTATAAAAAGGAGTATAAATGACCAATAAGCATGAGAAAAACTTACCATTAGTTTTTTTAAAAGCAAACCTAAAGATGTATTTTTATCCATGAATTGACTCAAAATTTTTTTAAACAAAAAGATGAAAGAGCGTCTGTTGGACATGGCGTAGGAGTGTATGCACTCTCGTATACAATATTCTGCCAAAAGTGTTAATTGGTACAACTTTCTGGAAGGGAACTTGACAGTATATATAAAGAGGTTTAAAATATGCCAAATCCATAATCCAGTATTTCAGGTTGGAATTTAGTCAAAGGAAATAACTCATTTTTCACATAAAATTTTAAATACTAGGATGTTTCTGACAGCATGGTTTATAAAGGCAAAAAAAAATGGAAACTTCACAGAGTAAAGAAGTACACAATGGTACATTCAGACAGACTAAATAAGTGCCACCAAAACTAGAACTGGAGGACCATATTTATCACTACAGGAAAATATCTACAATATATTAAGTGAAAACAGGGCATGAAATATGTATAATAGGTAAATATACTTTAAAAGTTTAAGTCCAGGAAAGACTATTACTGTTCAGTGAGGTTAAGGAGGTTTGTTTTGTTTTGGTTGGTTGGTTGTTTCTGGTGTGTGTAGATAGTCTATAAGTTGTAAACATATATTAATTTTAAAATTTAAGAAATGACCAATGGACAACAGACTTCTCATCAACAAATTCAGACACCAAAGACATGGAGTAAAATCTTTAAAACATATATTAATTTTAAAAAGTAAGAAATGACCAATGGACAACAGACTTCTCATCAACAAATTCAGACACCAAAGACATGGAGTA
>NW_004624768.1:21110439-21141435 GCF_000247695.1 Heterocephalus glaber
GTTCCTGATTTTAGTGTGAAGGATTTCAGTTTTTGACCATTTAGTATGATATTGGCTGTTGGTTTTTCATACATGGTTTTTATCAGATTGAGGTAGAGACCATCTATTCCAATTTTTGTAGGGTTTTTTTCATAAATGCATGTTGGATTTTGTCAAATACTTTTTCTGGATCTATTGAGATTATCATATGGTTTTTGTCCCTGGCTCTATTGATATAGTGGATTACATTGATTGATTTGCATATGTTGAACCATCCCTGCACCCCTGGGATGAGTCCCACTTGGTCAGGGTGTATGATCTTCCTGAAGATCTTCTGCATTCTGTTTGCCAGTATCTTATTAAGGATTTTTGCACCTATGTTCATTAGTGAGATTGGCCTATAGTTCTCTTTTTTGGTTGGGTCTTTCTCTGCTTTGGGGATCAAGGTGATGCTTGCTTCCAGGAATGAATCTGGGAGTATTTCTTCCCTTTCAATTTCATTGGAGAGTTTAAACAGTAGTGGCAGTAGTTCCTCTCTAAATGTCTTGTAGAATTCAGCATTGAAGCCATCAGGACCCGGGCTTTTCTTGGTTGGTAAGTTATCTAGATATTCTTGATTAATTAAATCTGCAAGCACTCTATTTCCAAATTATATCACATTCTGAGGTTCTAGGTGAACATCAATTTTTGTGGAAGACTATTCACCCCACTACATGAGTATAAAGCATGGTTAGAGAAGCTGGATGGTGAAAAAGAGGAGAGAAATATGGCTATATTTTGTTTTTAGGGTAGGGCATTTTTTTTTCAATAATAGGGGAAACCATATTTTTGTAGGCAAGTGGAGGAAACATCAAGAAGAAGTTGGAGATTCAGGAAGGGATGCCTCTTGGAGCAGGAAGTTGAGATTCAAGGCACCAAAAGAGGAACAGCTTGACCAAAGGTAGCATTTCTGTGCAAAGTCAGGTGTAAATGGGAGAAGGTAAAGACAGAGAGACAACATAGTAAGCTTCCCATTACTGTAACAAATTCCTGAGACAATCAACTTATAAAAAAGAAAGGTTTACCTTAGCTTTCAGCCCTAGATGCTCCAGTTCATGATTGGTCCTCTTCCTTTTGGGCCTGTGGTGAGACAGCACATCATGACAGGATTGTGTGGTGGAGCAGAACTGTCTCCTCATTGCCAGGTAGCAAAAGAAGGGAAGCAGAAGAGGAAGAGCCCAGACTCCCCGTATTCCCTTTGGGGGCATGCCCCCATCAACATAAAGATCTCCCACTGGGCCCACTTTCTCCCAGTGACACCACCCTCAGTACTACACATGTACCTTCAAGTACACTTAAGATCCAAACTACAGCGGAGAGTAAGGTTGCAGCAAGAAATTTTTCCCCTGGTCAGACCCTTGGGTTGGCAGTTATTTACCAGAAATAGCAGAGGAAGAACAGATTGAATGAGGTGACAAGGAGAGCTTAGGTTTAAAGCACTGCCTCAGAGAATGTGATGATATGTGACCATATGTTAACCAGCACTGAGTGAGAACCCAGCTGGGTTACCAGAAAGCTACTCATTAAAAACCAACTTAGCTCATTAAAAAACAACCCCAACAGTCACCTTTGGTCAAACTTTCAACTTTGGGAGGGAAGCCCAGGATAGGTTACCCTCCTTTAAAGTTACTCATCTTATTAAGTAAGACTTAAGTGTGATGTTCACAATGAAACCAGAGGAAGAAAAAAAGTACAACACAATTTGTTCATCTGATTTCATATTCAATGCCAAAGTCATTTTGAACAAACCCAGCCCCATATTTAAATAATTTTCAGGTCTACAAAAATGAGATTCACAATTTACAATGAAAGAAAGAATTCCAGATGGTTGGGAGTGGGAGGGGCAATTGTGTTTGCCACGAATCAGATACAGAATGGTGGTGAAATACTATTTCCATATGATTCTGCAACAGATTCTGGTGATGACTAGAGAGAACATCATGCAGCTACATACATAACCATTCAGATCAAGCTGGATGTGCCTAGGAGAGCTGGCTCTTATGGTATGTGTCAGTACTTCTTGGGAGCTGCTATAAATCAAAATGTAATATCCAGTCATAAACAAATGTACAACTTTGTCAGAATCTCTGCAATCTGTGTTTGTGTTACTTGGATAAGGTGATGGGATCCTGTGCTTTGTATTTCAGATTGAGACAACTCTCACTTCCCCATCCTGATCTCTATTGTCCAGTTAAGAGACCAGGAGAGGCCAAGAAGCTGTTAGACCAGGGGAGAAAGAGCAAGGACACCAGAGGTAGCCCAGCTTCAGCGGCAGCAGGAGCCCAAGACAGCTCTTGCCTTGATGGCCTGGTGGTACCAGGGCTCCTGTTTTCAGAGGAACACTGAATCATCCAGGGAAGTCAGTCTTTAAACCTTAGGACTCAAGACAGTACATTTTGCCTTGCATCCAGTGTCACAGTGTCCCACTGACCATCTGACATTAACCAGCAGGCCTTTGCCATAATGTGAAGACTCAGCCACCCTGACCTGCCACTCTCAGGAGCTGTCCTCACCCAACTGGTCCCCGCCTTCTTCCTCCATCAGGAAGGTCTGGAGAACAGGAACATC
The DNA here is from genome assembly GCF_000247695.1 of Heterocephalus glaber. Next base: position 21,113,026 of record NW_004624768.1, read on the forward strand.
TGGTATCCCAAGTGCACTGAGAGATCCAGATCATCAGCCCACATACAATATGATTAAAGAGCACTGAGAAAATGCCAAATGCTATAAACTCGGATAATAAAATGATAACTGAGAAGGAGCGTAGGGAGTGGTGTCCTCCCAGTGCTGTCCTATAATCAAGAAGGACTGTGTTTGCTATGCCCCAGAGCAAGGCAAGGACCTTGTGTGCAAAGAGTTCCAATAATATGCATCCCACTAACTTCTGAGATATAGCTTAACCCAGGAAATGAGGGGAAACCTTCTTAGGAGTTTTGATAAGACAGGAGAATTTCTTGGCCTGGGCACCATCTGCCCGTCTGTCTGCCTGCCTGCATTTATGATGTGTGGGCTTTTCCACCAACAGGCAATTTTAAGGGAGACAGGCTGCTCAACTGTACCTCAGGTTCTTGGCAAATCTATTTGTGTATGAAATGCCTGGAAATGATTTTTCCTCACCTGAATAGGTAAGAATGAAATAATAATCAGAGGTGAGGGATGTACAATATTTAAGGCCAACAATTGCTAAATCAATAACTAGGGCTCCGATGCTTACAGTAAGGACATTACCTTTTGTGAAATGTTAGTAGATACCTCCATTCTCCGTTCAGATCTAATGTTTGCCAAAAAAAATTATGTTTTCAACTTGACAGATTACTAAGCTCTTATGGGCTTATTTATTTTAAAAAGGTTGTTGTGAAACAAATATAAAAGGGAATGATGTAAAAATACGACTGGATTCTGCAGTTTGCTTGCACACTCCATTTCACAGATTCATATCCAGATGTGCAATGTCAGCCCAGGGGCCCGCCCTGGGCACTCTCAGCCCAGACTTCTGGGCACACCTTCAAATTTCTGCTCCATTTGCCTTTAAGACATCTCCATGTGAATGACTCACAGGCCCTGTTTCCTGGACATGGCCAGAAACAAGCTCAACCTGTCCCCAAGCCTGTCCCACTTTGAGTACCACTGCCCAGAGCCGGAACCATTCTGGCAGACATTACCTTTGACTCCTTTTTCTTCTTACTCCATTTCCAAGTTAGAGTTGACTCTTGCCACATCTAACTCCAAACTGTCACTGAGTCCATTCCTGTCTCAAACCAAGCTATAATCCTTTTTGTGTACATTGCTGTTTTGGCTTCTAGTCTTTGCCTCAATTATTGTCTGCTGTAAAATCTGATCATGTCATTTTTCAAAATCCTTTTTTTTGTATATGTGTGATATTGGGGATAGATCCCAGCATAGCTGCACCATTGAACTACAGCATCACTCCTTTTCGGTTTTTTATTTGAAGATAGGGTCTTGCAAAGTTGCCCAGGCTGGCTGCAAACTTGCGATCTTCCTGCCTCAACCTCCCCAGTAATTAGGATTATGGGCATGCAGCACCACATCCAGCCTCAAAATCCTTCTTAAAATATTTCAGTCATTAGAACAAAGCCTAAACTCTCTCACATGGCCTCCGAGTCCTTCTCTCTCTAACTTCATCTCTGCTCACTTCCCACTTCATAAGAACCTTCTTTCAATTCCTTAAACAAACCATATTCTCTACTCCCTTGCCATAAAACTTTAGGTTCCATGGGAAAAAAGGAACAAAATTTGTCTCAATCACTATCATGTTCCTTGGGCCCAAAGTGGTAGCTGCCCTTCAAACCTCAGGCATGGTCGGTGGGTCCGCAGCACCTGTCAAAGTCTCCCTTCTAAGTGATGGTTTAAAAAATGTATTCTAATCCCCATTCTCTCTTCTTGAGTTCTCATAGCGCTAGCTCACTCTGCCCTTAGGAGATTATATATACTGTACTCGATGGTCATCTCAAACCCCCACTATTACAGTGAAATGCACATGATTGTGTAGGCAGCAGAAGTTATACTTACTATTTACAAAATAGTTTTCTCATGTGAATCATGAAGCTCCTCCTGTATAAGTCAAATTCATCCTCTGCCCCAGTAACTAGTGTCACAGGTCCGTTTGGATAGTTGTCTTCCTCTTCTTTTTTTTTTTTTTTTTGGTACTGGGGATCGAACTCGGGTCCTTGTACTTGCACAGCAGGCGATGAAACCACTGAACTAAATCCCCAGCCCCCTGTCTTCCTCTTCTTATGAAGCCAATCTAATCCCTTCAGATCTGGTCACTCTGTCTCAAGGACATTGCTGCCCTTTCGAGGGACATTCCTTTCCCCAGCGAGCATCCACAGAGGCTCAATATTTAGCTTTGTAGCAGTGCCCCAGTGTTGAGAGACCTTGGTAATTAGAAGTGTCTCCTCCATCAGTAACAAATTACACCTGGTTTAACTTTGTCTTTCTTCTTTGTGATGAGCACTGTAGGACAGAAGAGTCACACACATCTCCCTGGTTCCCACCCCACCTGAACACTCCTCTCGCCAGTGTTAGAGACCTACGAGGTCTGGCAGAGGAGACTGACTCAGAAGACCAGCAGTCGTGGGTGGCTTAGATTCCATTTTAGCTCTGAAAGTTGAATGAGATAAGGCTTATTTCATTCCCTTGTGTTATCTCTATTAAAGGAACCTCTCGTCTATCAATTTTTAAGCAACGCACCATTAGGAAAATAATGTGATAAATATCTTGCCCTTTGCCATGTCAAATAAGGAGAAGAAATAGATTAAAAGTTAAAAAGCATGAAAGCACAAGGACCCGAGTTTAATCCCCGGTACCAAAAAAAAAAAAAAAAAATTAAAAAGCAATACATTCTGTGAGGAAAGCCCAAACAAATTCACTTTAGATGTTGAAGTCGTCAAAGATCTAGCAGACCATTCTGCAGACTATAAGACGCTGGTGCAGTTGTGGGATGGGTTTCAAAGACAGGCTCTCTTTTGTGTGATCCTCGTGACTTTCCTGGTCAGCCCCTGGTCCTGAATAAACACAAATGAGACTTTGTTCCTCAACAGGAGCTGCTGAAGTGCACTGGGCCACACCCTATCAGCTCAGCTGTGCCTCCAACAGGACTCCTGAGTCTTCTCTGCTCCCAGTCGCCCTAGGTGCAGTTCCAGAGCTACTGGCCTGAGAAGACCGAGGCAGGCTGGTGCATGTTCAGAGGCTGTGACTCAAACCCATGCCCTGCAAGGAATTCCTGAAAGAGTGATAATTCTGCTACAGTGTTCAGTCTGAAGGACATGAGGGCTGGTTTCAGAGGCCTCAGAGTCCTTCAGGAGGGCTCAAAGAATTTAATTTGGACAAACTGACAAGAACTACAGAGAAGGAGGACGAGGGCCAGAACGAGGAGACACCTTGTAAGAGCTCTCCACATAAAAGGCTCCCTTTTCCCTGGATCAAAGTGGATCTTTCATTGGTGACCAAACTAGAATTAGGGGATCCCTAGTAACCAAGAGAGACTATTGTTCTGTGCTTTAGCTTTCAGATTTATTTTTAAAAAATATGTTCTCATTGCTTTATGAGCAGGAGATCTAGTCATTATGATTAAACTGGGTTTCTGCTGGGAAGGAGGAGGACATGAATGCAAAAAAGTAATTACTGTCTGAAACCAGAAGTGCCACTCTAAAAGGATATCACAGAAGCACAAAAGAGAGCGTGAGGACCAGAGAAGAGGGAGAAGGTTTTCTATACAGGAGGAGGGTTTTAAGCTCAATCATGTGGAATTACGCCAATGTGCTCACATAGAAGAGATAACATGTGGAAAACCACACAAGAATAAATGTACTTGTACACAAATGGCAAGAAGCTTTAAAAGCAGTTTAAGACCAGATTTTGAACAACATGAAAACTTAAGGTTTTTATGCCTTACACTTGTTATGGGGCCTCAAGAAGCCATGCGAGAGCAGAGGCACAGGGATGAACAGTGATATTGTAGAAAGCTGCCGTGTTGGAGGAGCAGTTGGACTCTAGAGCCACAGAGGCTGGGAGGCTTTGGACTTGCAATGGAGCTCAGAATGGGGAGGAAGGAATGGAGTAGATCAGCATTTCAGAGCCAGAATGGACAAAACTGAGATACCGGCCTTGTGAGGCTGCAGGATCTGTTGAATGTGACTCGGAACTGTCCAGCTGAGGGTAGGTGAAGACACCTCCAGAAAAGGAGCTAGACACAAATGTGTCTAGCTAATCATGTTCCTCTGACCAGTGGGGACAGCCTGGTGATTCCAGGAACCTGGGCCCAGGAGTCATGGGGAGGCTAGTAATAAATTCAGGCATCCCCCTGAGTGACCCTCTGTACCCAAGACCCTCCCTTCTTTTCCCTGGAATTCAAGCTCCTCCTTCCTACCTCTTGTCTAACCATGAGGTTCTCTGTTGAGCTGCCAGGCTCGTCCATTATCATATCCCCTGGCCCCTGGCTCCAGGTGCCTGCCTCAGTTCAGGATAGCAGGATTTCTTCTCTTTTTTAACTGAAAGAAAATTACCAACATATACAAAAATATGTAGATAACATAATGAAGCCGGGAATTTAGCTCAGTGGTTCCAGTGCCTGCCTCGAAAGGGCAAGGTCCTGAGTTTGATCCCTGGTATCAAAAAAACCAAAAACAAACAAACAAAAAACATAATGAAGCCCTCTGCCCTGAATGTCAAGCTTCCGTCAATTCGTGGCCAATTCTAACATCTTCTTCCTCCTTTCCTTCACTATTTTGAAGCAAATGCCAGATATCTGGGACTTCCTTCTCTGGTGTTGGAAAGCAGGATGGAAATAAAAGACAAGAGCCATGTAGTCATGTCCCTGTCATTTGAAGGAAGCTAATCAGAGACGACATGAAGGAAAATCAGGGAAAGAGCCTCGATGGCTTGGTCTAGGAGATTTTAATATTCCAGAAGCCTCTCCAACCTTTGACTGTTTGACCTGTAGATTTTGAGCCAAAAACTGCCTTGCAGCCTTAAGGACACTGAGCTGGAATCAGGACACTCACGCCCAGGCGTCCTAACTCATCAGCACTCAGCTAAGGATGGGCACCACCCCGGGAGCATGTTCTCTCCTGCACGCCTCTCTGCCAGGAGTGTGCCAGTCCTTGAGCTCAGAGGCTGCTTCCCTGATGTTGTTATCCCTGCCCCAGTAGCAGGAAGTGAGCTCACCCACTTGAACCACTGGCACCATCCTCAAGCACCTTTGCCTCAAATTCTCTCCTGCTCTAGAGCCGTCTATGCCTTACAGGAGCGGAGACAATGACCGTCATCTGCCTCCCCATCTCCCTCCCAGGATCACACACAGTACAAGGGCTCAGTAAGAGCCTGCTGAGCTTGAAGGAGGGGGAGAGGAGAGTTTGACTTTTGTAGAAGGTATAGTACCATTCAAAGGTTGAAAAGATTTGTTGGAAAAAGCAGGTAGTTTCTCTAAAGCCTTTTGAACTCAAGTGCGTGCACTAGAAAGCGAATATATAATAGTCATTCAGAAATACAATCATAATAAAACCAAGAAAGCACGTTGAAAGTGACTTAATTTAATGAAAGCATAAAGTCTACCAACATGGAGCTATAGTTACTGCCCTTTCCAATGAACCCCATAGTGAAAATGTGCCACACTCTATTTCCAGTCACAAAGAGCAAGAGCAGATCCTGTTGTATACCAGCTCTTCTCAAACTTCAGCACATGCCGGGAACAGTAGAGATCCAGACAAAAGACAGATTCTCATTCTGGAGGCCTGGGTGGAGCCAGGCGAGTCTGACAAGTCACACTCCCCACAACACAGCGGCCAGGCGCTCAGACAGCAGGTATGTGTCCATGAGCCCCAACCAGGCTACCATCGAAGGCCCAGGAAGCTCCAGGATGTGCAAGTGGCTGCACCCCACCCAGGTGCTGCAATTCCAGTCATCTGGAGGGAGGCTGGGCTTTGGAAATTCTACAGATCTCCAAGCAAATGGAACGTGCAGGCAAGTTTGGGAACATTTCACACGTAAACAATTCGAGCTCTTAGAGGTGCTGAGGGGGAAGGAGTTCTTATTACCAAACCATTGTATTTTCATCGTAACGTGGAAGTACAGACAAGGGAAGAACACAGAGGAAAACCTGCAGTTCCCCCCTCTCTGAGGTTAACCATCACTAACATTTCTGCATAGTATGGCATTCAGGTCATATGGATCATACGCATATACATGTTCAAATAATTTTATTTCTGCCAAAATAGGATTATATCCATATGGTTCTTTAATCCATCATAATGTATTTAAGCAATCTATCCATTTGGGAACACTTGAGTTGTTTGAGTTCCTGTTTATTTAAATTATTCCATGCTTAATTTCTTTGTTGTGCTTCTAGGTTAGAAACTGTCTCTGGGAGGCTGAAGCAGGAGGATCACAAGTTTACATTCAACTTGGGTAACTTAGTGACTTGGTGAGACCCTGCCTGAAAACAAAAATTTTAAAAAGGGCTAGGGATCCCCGGTACCAAAAAAAAAAAAAAAAAAAAAAAGGATTAGGGATATAGCTCATTGCAAAGGTCCTGTGTTCAATGCTTGCTGTAGCCAAAGAAAAAATATTTTTTGTTTTATTCAACCTTTATTTAAACACTTTTCCCCCTATTTTGACCATTTGTGTTTCTTTTTAAGATTAAGTGTCCCAGGCCAGGGATTTAGCTCAGTGGTTCCACTGCCTGCCTCGTAAGCACAAGGTCCTGAGCTCAATCCCTCGTACCAAAAAATATAAAAATAAAAAGATTAAGGGTCCCATTCATTCCTTCTGCTCATATAAGGACAGATCAAAATTCATTTGCATAATCTTAAAATTCCAAAGTTACTACAATGCTTTCAACAAACCACTGCTGTCTCCTTTCCTAGCTGTTTCCCATGATGCTTTACTGTTGTCATTTTGGTCCTTGTGTTCCTAGCTTGGCTGCAAAACTTGATCTGAGCCTTCCTGCCCCTGTTGGAAGCTCCCTTTCCCAGTTTCAGAGGCTGGTGCACATATGTAGACACTGTTAGCTTCTCTGAATTTATTGGGTGCTAGAAACTTTCTCTCCCCCACCAGATCTATCCCTGAAAGGAACACCTAGAACATAATTTTTATTTTTGTGTGTCTGAGGCCTTGTACCACACCAGAGAGCTTAACATTAGCAGTGCGATTTATGACCGGGATCTTGAGCTGCACTGTATCTGTCTGACCTCTATGAGACCAGAGAGGAGTAACTAAGCCCTGGGCACTGAGTACTATGGTATAAGGGCTTTTGTCCCCCAACATTTTGTGTGCTAGCTCCTTGCTCCCCATGTGGAGGTGAGTGTGTGGCATGGACCCTTTGAGCAATGAGGCTTCTGAAAGGTGAGCAGGTCAGAGATTAGTGAGTTCTCTTAGCTCCCCAAGAGCAGGGTGTGATACAAAGAGCCGGGCTCTCCCCTGAGCCCCTCTGCCATCTTGCTGTGTCTCACATGTCTCTGCCATATTGCTGCCCATCATGCCCTAACCCAGCCGTGGCACTGACCAGAGCCCTAATGGATGGAACAGCCTGACCTTGGACTTCCAGTCTCCAGAACTGTGAGTTAATTAAGCCTCTTTTCTTTATACATTACCAACCTTAGGTGTTCTGTTACAGAAACAGGAAAAGGACCAGGACATCAAGACTGGCATGCTTCTGTGTGTGCTGTTACACAGCATTTGGGAGAGTTAAGTCCTTTCTGGACAACTCCACCATAAGAGGATGGCTGGAAGTCACGTTTGGTCTCATCTGGCTCTTCCTTCTGCACATTTTTTTCCTCTGATGGTTTCTGTACCTTTCCTGGTCACATACTTGTAGCTGTAAGATGACAGCATCTCCAAATCCTGAATCCTTCTATTAAATCGTCAAACCTGAACATAGTCTCAGGAACCCCCAACACCAGATCCCAAGCTGAATGAATCTAAAATAGTTACTTTAGAACTTACTGCTATAGTACTATTTTAAAATCTCAAACCTGGAAAAAATGACAGAAGTTAATAGCAAAAAACACCTATATCCCCATCACCCAGAATAAATACATATATATTATCATATTTGTTTCAGTTCCTCCTTGATTTCCCTTTTTTATCAAGAAGTAAAGTATAATAGACATTTCCAGTTTCCTTTATACTCCCACCCCAGATCTGGTCCCCATGGGTGCAGTGCATAGTCTTCCTTTGGGAACATTCTCCGTTGGGAACATTGACTGTTCTGTATATGCGTGTATACGTTTGTGGACAGCATGGGGACCTGCTGTCTTCTCTGTGTCACTTCACAAGTTGGTGAAGTGCATAGACTTGATTTCATTTCAGCCAAATAAATGTATCTTAAGCACTCTTTACTAGGCGCTGGGTATCGTGGCGAGTGCAGTGGATACTATAGGGTCTGCGCCCTGCTCTCTGGGACTTTCTCACCTGCGACCCTAAGCCAGGCTTGCGGAATTCAGGTCACGCTTTCTGCCGGTCTTTCTAAAACACTCTCCATCCCTTCATCCCTTGAGGACTCTGCCCTGACATTCTTCACCATGACAAGGGAGAGAGTCAGGATCGACCATCGCTCTGACTTCTGCTCCCTGTTCCAAGGGGAGGAGAAGCAAGTTGTATTCATGGTCCTTCTTACACCGACCTGGTCAGACATCACTATGTCTGTGTGCAGAGGCTGAGGAGAGGTGAGACCACTGACTCACCTGTATGAGTTGTTCTGTCTCTCCGGGCCCTCGTTTTCCCAACCATAAGGTAAAATGGCTTTCAAGTTCTTCCCAGCTCTTGCATTCTACACCTTTACATTTCTATGAACCTCCCACCAACAGCAATAAATTCCACAAACCTTCAAAACCAATGAAAGATGAGGACATTTAGCAGGCAGTGGTTTTGTTTCAGAGTGGACATCCTTCCTGAGACTCCTAGGAATACTGTCTTTGCAGAGCACGGGATAGAGCAGTCCTGGTACAGAGTATCTAGTCATCCTTTCAGCACTACTGTGAGCAAGTTCAACTCAGTTTCCAACTAAGCTTTGTTCAACAAACACTTCCTCAGCACTTTCCAAGCACCAGGCCTTGTGCCACTGCACAGGAAGCCAGAAAGGGAGCAGGGCTCAGAGAGCAGTGCCAAAGAAGCCCACAGGTAGAGATGCCCTCCAGGTGGAAGGACTGCAGAAGTCATCATGGGGTAAGGGCGTAGCAAGTGGGCTCCTCTCATACAGAGTAATTTGTTCTCACTACACTGTGTCTCAGGCAGTCCCAAGCACAGGGCTGTGAAGACAGGTGAGCAGCTCCCAGCTAGGCACCAGCAGGGACAGCAGGCAGCAGAGGGGTCACGCAGGGCTCCAGAGGAGGAGGGAGGATGGGACTGAGTGGGGCCACAGGGATGCTGAGGAATGTCGGAGGCAGACAGCGAGGGGAAAGGCACCCTTCACAGTGCTACCCGGTGGTGGTGGAGGTGTGGATGGGGGATAAGAAAGACCTTCAGGGTTGAGTGGTTCTACACACTCAAGAACAGACTTTTACTCTCTGGGGAGGTGAACCTGCCTCACAGAAGACTGATATTGCCAAAGGCAAAAGAGGTCAAATGTCAGGCACACACGCCACAGATGCGCATGAGGGGTAAACATGGGAAGTCTGGTATTTCAAGCTCTATGGTCACTCCTGACACGTGATTCAACAACTCATATTTTGAAAAAAGAGAGAGGAAATTGGATTTATCATCTATTGAACAATTGGATTTTCCATGCTCTCTTGGAGCAGAATTTACTTCTCTCCCGGAAAACCACAATCCACAGAGGAGGAGAATAAATAAGACATAAATATAAATACGACCCGAAGGGCAGGCAGCAGACAAAACTCCTGCAGGAGATGGGCCAGTTGATGTCACGGTGAAGTCAGATGAAATTACTCATCTCCATTAAACTGGGGGACAGCTGGGGAAACTGTGGATTACAAATCACTCCTGGCAGAGCCACCTCGCCAGGCACCAATGCTTGACTCCAGAGAGTAAACCGAGAAAAGGTCCTTCTGGGGGCTGCTGTCCCCCTGCCCAGGTGCTGAGCTCCTCTGGGTGACATCGACCTCTGAGTCACCCTCATCCATGCAGAACCACTCAGTAGAGCAGCTGGGTCCACCTCGGCCTCCCTGCCAGGGCTCTCCCCAGCAGAGAGAACCTGCTAGCAGGTGCTTTTCATTTAACTTGGGTGTCCCCAGCCCGCGGCCATGCCAGTTTTGTTACTCCATGACCTCTGGTCACCCACACCCCTTTTGCAGGACCCTGAAATTTTTCTTCTTCCTCTTTCCAAAGTCTACAGCCTTTCCCATATTTGGTCCAAATGTCTCCCCTGGTTCTGTATCCTGGCCACTCATCCTGTGTACAGCCATCTCTCAACTCACTCCTGCCTTGCCCAGGTTGACAAGAAGGAACGTGATCTTTTTTGCACTAGCAAAAGTCTAGAACCTGCAAGGACAGGACAACCTACCTCTGCCAGTCAGCGGGTGCGGGGCCAACTCAGTGTCAAGGGCTTGGCAGGGCTTTTGGTCCTTAGAAAGTGCTGCAGAAAATACAACTCATGTGCCAGGTGTGGTGCTGCATGCCTATAATCTGAGCACTCCAGGAGGCTGAGGTAGGAGGATCACAAGTTCTCAGACAGTCTGGGTAGAAAAGAACAGAAAAGAAAGATGAAGAAAGAGAGACAGACAGAAAGAAAGTCAGATAGACAGGGGATATAGCTCAGTGCAAAGGCTCTAGGTTCAATCCCTAGCACATTAAAAAAAAATAATGGACAGAACTCCTCATAGTTATTTCATCTTCAGAAGCTGTGTCCTCTGCTGTGGAATGCACAGGACCAGAGACCCAAGGCCCCTGCTGGGTGATCAGCGCCAACACGTCCAGGGAGACAGTGGCTCCACTTCCACTTGTCTGCTGGCCACAAAGCCAGAGACCAGAGGGAAGGAGATGAGGATACGGGGAGAATTCAAAGAAAGGTGGGCGTGGGGATCTGCAGGCTGGAGAGCGAGGTGTTCCCACGGCCTCACCCCACTGATGGAGGGGCTTCCCAATGCCCACCATCCTGCAAATTCTCTGTACAGGAGACACTGACTGTGCCCTCTCAACTTCACCTGCTGTGTCCTTGCTGCTGCCTCAGTTGCACAGATGGAGGGGACAGGAGAGGCCACGTGTACAAGGCCACATCCACTGACTACATTATTGACATGTATCATTGCAAGCCCATGACGTCCGTACATTGTGAAAAGACCTCAGGGAATGAATGGTGGTGATGGTTGCACAATACTGTGAATGCCCTTAATACCACTGAAGTGTACACTGGAAAATAGTTGAGACTGATGCAGGTGTGGTGGCCCACACCTGTAATCCCAGCACTCGGTAGGTTGAGGCAGGAGGAACACCAGCCTGGGCAACTTAGTGAGACCCCTGTCTCTAAAAACATAAGGATAGGGTGAACAGCTCATCCTGGATTTAACAATGGGAGCTCCAGGGCCCCAGAGAGTTCCTGTCCTGAGCAAACCCAGGCTCACCTGGGCAAAGAGACACACAGAGTGGCAGGTCCAGGGACCTTGAAGATCCAGACGTAATTCAAGCAGGAGCTACAATTAGCAAACAAAAGAACAGATTCAGTCACCCCCCCAACCTTCCTACTTCTCAAGGAAATGCAACAAATACAAAGAGAAGTTCAGTGTTTAACAAACGAGATGAGTAAACATTTCAAATAGTAAGAATCATTACCCGCACGCAAGTTTCCGGAAACAGGCACACTCATCCATTGTTGGTGGCACTGTGCAAGTGCCCTGAGCTGAGAGAGGCTGTGAGCTGTTAAATCACCATGGCGTGTGTGGCCACACACAGACCTGCTGGGGTGTCAGGCTTCGGGAGGACAGCACAATTGGCAGGGTCCCTTGCCCATAGTGCTTTTGCATAAATGTCACCAGGCCTGGAAAAATAAAAACATCTGATGGATTGAGGGAGGACTGCAGTGACTGTCCCTCCCTGATTCCATTATTGTTTGTGTAATAACTGCAGTGGGAAGACAACTCCCTAGCTGACCCACTTTTCAGCCGTCCTGGCCTGTAGCGATTCTGGCCCTGCTTCTCTCAACTCAACGGGATGGCCAGGCTGACCCCTTGGCATTGCCTCCCCCTTGCCCAGGCTGTAGCCAGGGACACTTCAGGCAAAAGCCATGGCTCACCCTTTTTCATACAACTCCTGACCAGCAGCTGTTAGCAACACACACTTGGCATTTCTTCTTTCTAGTTTCTCTTTCTCCAAGAGGCAAATGGGGAAAGGGAAGTCAGTGTGGGGTGAGAGAGCCCTAACTGTTCTCACGCTACTGGAAGATGATGAGATGAGATCCCTGTCTGCATAATCCGGGGCCCCTCATGAGAGACACAGAAGGATGTAGGCAAATACGAGTATATTCTGAGGAGCAGCCGTGGACTCATGGCTGTGTGTACTAGGATATTAGAGAAATGGACGGAGGTTAGCCATGACCGCAGATTGCATTGGGTCTGAGCTGGTACTGTGTGCACAGAGGTTAGAGAGGGAGAGGTGCACCCAGGGGGTCAGAACTTGCCCGGGGCTGTGTCTTTCCACCTCTCCACGGGCTGCCTGACTAGGAGCAACACTGTCCCTCCAGACTATCAAGGTGCTGAAAATTTCTGCCACCCACAAGTCAGTCATTCCTTAGGGGGTGGCATTTTGACCTGAGGAAATTGTACTAAGTATCAGCTTGGTTTCCTGAAATTGGTACCTCAGGGACCCATTTTGAGCCCGCATTGTCTCAGGCTAGATCACTCTGACTCAGAATCTGGCTTTAAATGAGGCTCAAAGGAGATGGGAGAAAGGAGGAGCGGATTTCTGTGGAGGCTGAGGGGCTGGGGAGAGAGGTCACAGTGGGTGGAGATGGGGTTGAGGGAAGGATGAGCGTGCTGAGAACCACATCTCTGCAGCAGGTGTGGTCAAGGGCCTGGTGAGGGGTACAGGAGCCCGCTGACAGCCACACAAAGTGCTTCTGCTCTCACAGGAGCAAACTGGTCATCCCAGTGGCTCAGCTGGCCAGTGCTCTCAGCAAGAGAGCTCAGGCTTCTCCCAGCAGAACCCTTCTCTGCTGCATCCAGGCCTTGTGTTCTCCCTCATCACCACATGCTCAGCAGCATTTCCCAGTGTTTGGCTGTGAAGCCCCATACCCTCTGGCAAAGGACACAGACTAACAAGCCACTCCATGGGAATGGACCCCCAAGAGAGGGATGTAGGGCTAAGGTAAGAGACGAATAAGCTAGCACCACAACAGTAGGACAAGCTGCCCCATGGGCACAGAAATGATACCATCACTAAGAAGTGGAGACCCTGTTTCAAATGCCTTATGTGAATCACCCCACTTAATCCTCAGGAGAATCCCCATCAGATGAGGAATCTGAGGCACAGGGAGGTTAGGTAACTTGCCAAAACCCTCACAACTATTCCCTTGTTGAACTAGGACTCAAACCTTGCCATGCTGATCCAAGAGGCTGGATATCTTAGGGCTTCAATCTGATGATACCTAGGAACTCCCAGAGAAATGCTTATCATCTACACAGTGTGATCTGGTGAAAAACAGAGCCAAAGGAGGCAGCAAAAACGTGGCACCCTTCCCAGCTCAGCTATTAATATTCGGAGGCCTTTAGATGTTTTCTGGATGTCTGTTTCCCAGCCAAGAAGCAGAGGAGGAAGGGCTGCAGTGAGTAACATCGAAGAGAACCCTCCACTTCAGTGTGAGAATTTTCCCCATTAAATCGAGAGTTTCCCCAGAATTATATTATTGTCTGCTGAGGTCAATAGAGACAGCATCCAGAGGAAGTTTGAGGCTTCCAAATCAGAGAAATGTTGCTTTGCAAAATATTTTCAAAGACGAAGAGGACTTGTTAAAAAACAATTGAGGCATTTTCTTTAAGTTTCCAAAGGAAATGATTCAATCTATCCAAAGGTCACTAACGAAAGAGATGAATACCATCATGTCATAAACATCCTACATCCTGCAGCACTTCTCAGCTTGCTGGGGCTCTGGGGTGTGTGTGTGTGTGCGTGTGTGTGTGTGTGTGTGTGTGTGTGTATGTATGCGCTTGTGCACACTGCTTCTTTGGGCTTCTGCTTAAACTACTTCTCTTTTTAAACTGCTGTTCTCAGTATTAGAATCACCTGCAGAGCTCTGAAGACACAGACTGGGCCTTCCTGGAGGCCACTGAATCTGGGTCACCCAGGAGGGCCAGTCCCTGGTCTTATTCTCCATGCAAGCCTCCCCAGGAGCTGTAAGGAATATGAGTTGAGAATCACAGTCTGAGAACAGTGGCTCTGGAGTTTTAGCTGTGGGAATCACCTGGAAGGGTATCTGAGAGTAACCTGATTCAGCAGGCAGAGGCAGATAGAGCCTGAAAAGTTTCATTTGCAACCTGATCCCAGGGTTGCTGATGTTGATTGGTGCCACCAGTTCCCCACTGGAGAATACCATTCCCAAACTGTATCCACCACTCTGAGCCTGAAGGGATGGCTTAGCCTGGCTTTGTGCCCTCTGGGGCTCTGGCAGCACCGCACACCAATTCCATTGCAGTTCCTTGGCACAGGACAAGTATTTGCTAAAGATCTCACTGTGCAGCCAGGTTGAAATCCATGCACAGCCATGCAACAGACTGGGGAACTCCCCAGAAAAGTGAGTCTCAGGCAGTTGGAAAGCAGGGAGCATGTAGTTTGAACCCAGACTCTGACTCCTCATCCCAGTCCTGTCCTCCCACATTGCACATAGCCAGTTTCTCTCCCACCTGCCAACCTGGAGCAGACCACAGCCCCAGAGTCAGTGTGGCAGTTGGCAGCAGTGATGATTGCTCAAGCAGCACATCCTCCCCACAGCCTCCTGCGCAATTTGCCAGGGAGAGGGTGGAAATCTCAGACAGATCCTGGGTGTCACAGGGAGTTCCGGGTGGAACCGGGCTGGGTGGAGTTGGATGGGGCTCTGTAGAAGATGTTTCACCCTACTGTATAAGCCAATCCTTGAAAACAGGTCTTTTAACACATCTCTGAGTAGCTTCTTGGTTCTGATTCTCTGGAGAGCCTCCATTAACATGATGCCTTACTTCTTACTCCTTTTTATAAAGCACGAGGCCATAAATTGAGGTCCATCTTAACTTTCAGAAGGCTCTGACTGATACCTATAGATGACTCACAAGAGAGAGTCAGACAGACTTCTAAGATGTTGCAGATTCCTGCCCTAGAAAGATGTGCTGGCTTCTCTACAGCAAATCAACTTTACTATGCTGCACTCTTTTTGGAGGAGAGGTGGAGAGTTCACAGAGTACGACTGGATGTGCTTACAATTACACCAGTGATTTCCAACCCTGGCTACACATTGTGACCACCTGGGGGCGCTTTACAGACTGACAGCCATGTCCTTCCTGACACTTTACTATGATTTAATTGCTTTGCGGTATGGCCTGGACTCAGGACATTTAAAATCTTCTCTTTTAAACATATCAAATTCGTGTGTGTGTGTGTGTGTGTGTGTGTGCGTGTGTGTGTGTGCATGCATATATAATATTAACACACACATGAGGTGTAATCAAACAGTACAGTGAATGTTTAAATTTTTTATAAAGACACATTGCCATCAATTCTTTGTAAAAATCTTCCCCTTAGTTTCAAACACACTTACCCCATCATTCTTATGACTTTTTGAGACAATTCTGGAAGTCCTCTTTCTTTGAATGTCTTTAGTTGCCCTGTTGTGGCTGTCTCAATGTTCTGAATTGATTCAAAATGCTCTCCTTTCATGCTCATTTTGACTTTGAGGAAAACCCAGAAGTTTCATGATGCCAGATCCAGTGAATAAGAAAATGAGGATGGACTGTAATGTTTTTATTTGATGGAAATTGTTGAACCAGGAGCATTGTGTGACAGAGAGCATTGGCAGGATGGAAGATGAAACTTTTTGCCCATTTCTCAGCCTGTTTTCTCTGCTCATCATTTCTTACATGCTCTAATAAGCACTTTTAATATTCAGAGTTCACCATGGTGCTCCTGGTTACAAACTCAGTTTATATAATTCATTCAAGCTCAGAAAACACAATCAACATGACCTGGATGTTTGATCTTGACTGATATATTTTTTTAGCATGAGAAGAACTGGGTGATTTCCATTGAGAACTCTGATGCTTGGTCTCAGGGTCATAAATAACCACAGACCCAAGTTTCATCTTCCATGATGATATTTTTTAAAAAGCTAGAATCTGAAGCAGTAGGACCTTGAAAAGCCATTGAGATTGACAAAATTTCATGTTAGTGCATTTTCTGTGATCGATAACTTACAGCACACTTTAAAACTCACCCTCTCTCCACTGAAGCTCACAACTGACTGTCTCATATTGAAGTTCTCCGCCTCTCCATCTCCATTGGATGGCGCTTGGCAGCAGCACTCACTGCATTTTTTTATCACCCACATATATTTGACTTCAATGGGATCATATTAATGCATATACCATCTATTTTAAATTTTCCATTTTTACTTTATTAAGTAATATTATTCCACAGATATTTTATATGATGGCAGATATTTGTTTTCAGGATGATATAAATATCTAACAGTGTTTCATAATGTGGATTTATAATAATTTAGTATCGTTCTATTTTTTGACATACAGCTTACTTTAACTTTTCACCATCATAAATAACACTCTGCTAAACAATCTACTACATCTCCATTTGGTACCCATCAGTAATTGTTTCCAGAAACTCAGTGTTTATTATTCTCATTTGACTTTGTCAACAGAAGTAGAAAATGGCATTTCAATATTGACTCTTCTCCTTTTTTTTAGTTACTGGTGAAGTTGGACATTTGTGTACATTCTTGCATTTGTTTTGTTGTTGCCGTTTTGGTATTTTTGGATGTTTTTTAGCAGTTTGTAGTTTTTCTCTGGAGTGTTTCTTGGAGTCCCTTGTCCCCATAGTCAGGGAGATGATGGAGGAGCTGGCTTTCTGGACATGCCGCACTCCTGACAGTGACATTGGCCTCGAGGTGCCCTAATTTTCCTTCACAAGCCAGTGCAGACATTTTGGGTGGCACTGAGACCCCCTCCGATGCTGCTGCACTTCCTCTCAGACCTGGCCTCCCCCAGCGAGGCCGGCTTGGGACAACAGAGGTGGCAGACAGATGGAGCCACCACCCTTGCTGGAGCCCAGAACTGGGTGGGTGACCACCTCCCTTGGCCTCTCTCAAGGCCTCCTTCTGCAAAACCTGTGAGGAGCCAGTTGGCAGGAGAGGTCATCTGCTGTGATGACCTTGGAGCAGCACAGGGAGGATGGGACATTCTTGGGACAGTCTTGCCCTGACTTGGTCTCCATCTGTCCTACCTGTCTCTACTCAGAACTGCAAGTAGCTCCCCTCTCCAGGACAGGTCATTCCTAACATCCATATGCTCCTTCATGCATCGTCCCCTCCGTGACCACCAAGGCGGTCTTCCTTCCGGGCTGACTATGCACTCCTGAGCTCGGGGGCCTGTCTGACTCCTGGTTTAGAAAGAGGACTCCATCAAGTTGCTGGTAACTCCAGATAGCAAAAGGCCATCTGCCAACCAGGATCTGAAATGTTCTCATTGCCAAATCTGCAAAACACCATGAGCCTATCCTCTGGACCTCCACAGTTCTCCTATCATAACTTACTCATCTCCTCCCACCAGAATGCCACACCACACACAAATGTGTCCCCTCCCTGGCCCAATTGTGCTATGTCTGCCACACAGGTCACTGTATAACCTAGAGTGGCAGGAGCATGTTACCCAGACATCATTCCCTAGTGGGAGACACTGCGTGGTGGCCCTCAGGAGCAGCCAGCAGTCATAATTCCACCTGTCTGGCTGGTACCAGATCTCACTTTTTCTGATCCTAGTTCTGCTCCACTGCTGAGCTTCAGCTGCCTGTCCTGGAGACCCACAAGCCAGAGCTGTATTGCTCTGGGAGGTGTCTTGCCATAACCATGAGGGACCCAAAAGGAAAGGGTAGCATGGAAACCACTCAGGGATGTTGTTTCTCTCCCTGCTAGATCCAGGCCTCAGCTCACAGGCTGCCCCCTACGCCCTCTTTCTCTGCACCACTCAACCTGCACCTCAGATCCCATGTCCATCTGCTGTTTCTCCTCGAGGCCCCACCCGGATATTCTCTCGTCTGTGCCTGCCCCATCCAAGACAGCTCACCAGGGCCAACTCAGGCACAGCAGAGCCCTCTCTTTGGGAGCCACACTTCCGTGCCTGCCATGCTCCCCAAGGCAGCCCCCCTTCAGGAGGAGACCTGCTCTCCCAAGACACCAGTTCTTCCCCTGAACTTCCTGCACTTCTGGGGCCATTATGGCCCACAGACCCAGCCCTTTCTGGCCCCATGGATTTTCTCTGACGCCTCCACCAGAAGTGGCTGCGTGGACCCAGAGTGGTCTGGGTTGGCTGAGAAGAGGTGGTGAGGACACTAGGATGTCACAGAGCAGCACAGCACATCATAGAATGCTCTGTGGACACCAAAGTCTTTTTAGGATTCTGTGCCAGAGCAAACCCTCAAAGAACAGGTGTGCTTCTGCCTTTGGAACAAAACGACAGTGTGAACTCAGTCTCTGTCCTGCCCCCCTGAACTCTGAAATGGAGGATTTCCAAAGACTGCTCCAGGGGGCGCTCACAAAGCCTCCAGGAGGAGTCATTAGTGTGTTTGGACTCCCACCCCCTTCCACATTAGCTCCAATCTCCGCACGGAGAAAAGAGATTGCTGGGAATTCTAGACGCCCAGGAGGACCAGAGATCCGGAGGGTGTGAGAGGGTAGGAGACTAATGCCACTCACCATCCACTGCATTAGTGGATAACCCAGGGATCCCACGTGTGGATGAGTGGCTAAGAGAATGAGTTGGTGCCTTGCTCTGTTTGGTAAGGCCAATTTCCTCCAAGATGAAGTGCCACCTAGGGTGGAAATGAGGTACTTTCCTCTCTGTTTAGCTCCCCCTGGCCATGGAAGTCTCTTCCACTGCCTCCTCTTGACCAACCTGTCCTCAGCCCATTCCTACTCCCCCTTGCTGGGGCCTTGCACATGGGGCACAGTCTGTCTGTCCCTGGGGTGCACTAGTGGAAGGAGGGAACCTCCCAGTCTTCAGTAGCACTGTGGAGGGTGGGCGCCTGGGTTCCTACAGTAGTACAGCCGCCTCTGCAGCATGGTGCTGGGTGGCTGCGGATCACATAGGGTTGGTGTCTGGCCATCTGGCTCTGACAGCAGTGGAGGGAGCCTAAGCTCTGACTCCCTGGGTACCGAGATGTGAGCTGGCAGCCCGTGCTCCCCACAGCACTCTAGCTCAGGCCAACTCCTCTCCTGTTTACTCACTCTCCTGCCCAGGGAGTCTGCTCTTCTCTAGTTTGAGTTGCTGGCAAGCCTCCTCTCTCTGCCCCTCTGGCCTTCCCAGCATTTTGGAATCCATTCCTCATAGCCAGTTCCCTCTGTTTGGAGCACATGGTGCAACTTCTGTTTCCCAGCAGGACACCGACTGCCTTGTCCTCCCCTGAAGTCAGAAACAACACTGAGAACGTGCCTAGGCCTTGCTCTTCCAGACTTTTGCGTTTGAAAGTGATTCTGCCACGAGGGAGGCTCCTCTTGGGGTCCTCACCCATCCCTGCCCTCCTGGGAGGACCAAGGAAAGGTGGCCTGTGGCTAAGGTGGGTCAGTCCACCCAGTTTCCACCTTGCAACCCCAAGCTCTGAGACTGTCAAAGTCAGGCCATGCCACCCAGACTCCCTTGAAGGAGCTTACCTACCCAAGGTCCCTTTGCAGGATTCTAAGCACGAGAGTCCTTTCCTGTGGGCTTCTCCTCTACATTTTCACATTTTATAGCTGTGTGATACTTTGATTCCAAACAATGTGTCTTCAGACCCAACTCCTCCTCGGCCATGCAGGAACAAGTGTTGGCAAAAGTCTGTGCTTTTCGCCTCAGTCATATCAGTTGCCATCAGAGGACAATCACCACGCCGCTTCCTGTCCCGATTCACCTACAGTGAGATAAAGGGAATGTTTACATATTTCTTGCCAGAGTACAAGCTATCTCCTTAGAGAGACAGCCATAACTTTTAAAATTGTACACTTTATACAATTCAGTGGCTTCTGTATACTCACAAGGTTAATTATACAGCCATCACTATGATCTAATTCCAGATCATTTTTAGCATTAATGCTCCATTCTCCCTTACCCCAGACCATGGCCACCACTAAATTATTTTTGGTCTCACAGATTTGCCTATTCTGAACATTTCCTATAAACGGAACCCTAGAATCTTGGCCTTTTGAGGCTGGCTTCTTCCACTCAATACAGTGTTTTCAAGGCATATCCATACGATGGCATGGATCAGTACTGCATTCCTTTTTGTCCATTGTGTAGGTGGACCACATTTTGTTTGTTTATTTTTCAGCTGATGGATACCAGAGGTTATTGTGACTAATGCTGCTATGAACATTCATGTTGCAGGTGTCCCTGTAACTGTGCTTCCAGGTCTCTCAGACAGGGACTGCTGTGTGCGACTGCTGGGCTGTGTGGTAAGACTGTCCAACTATTTGAGGGACTGTCACACTGTCTTCCAAAGTGGAAGAGCTTTTTTATATTCCCACCAGCACTACTGGAAGGTTCTAATTCTCTGTGGCTATAACCAGACAGTGATTAGACTTGTCCATACCTAAGTACGAAGGATCTAAGAAATTCTTCTTGAAAACCCAAGGCCATGAGGATTAATGAGGTGTACAGGTTGCTGCAGCCCAGGAGATCTGTTCTTCTGTCCAGATACTTCTGTGACAGTATATACAGCCACAGATTTCCACACCAGTGTTCAAGCATTAGTGTCAGCTTATAGAATGTCCTGGAGTAACCGACTTGTCCTGGTCTGTGATTTAACATTCGTTATTCCTTTTGTCCCCTGATCATTTCTCTTCCTCTATCTGGAGAAGACTATACCATATGAGGGGAAATCTGAAAATGTTACCTTCTTGCTTCCTCAGGTCCTGGGGCCTCAACTTATCACATGGACTCTGAGGAAGAATCTGGTGACTCTGCAGGGTCTATGCTTCCAATAAGATGCAGCCACAGAACTACCAAGAGTGGTTCTCATTGTGAGCCATTATTCTGTATAACTGATATGCACTAATAAAAGTATGACTTTCGCTTGCTTCTGACATGGCCATACTTTCCCATGTCCCAGATGGGGCCCTCTTCTGCTAGACAGGGGTTTCATTCAGCAGCTGGCTGGATGAAGCTGGACAGAAGAAAGGTTCTGCTCAGCCTTCATGTTTTCCCAAGGTTTGGAAGTCCACTGACTTTTAGCATGGTTGGAAAAATCCAGAAGCTTTGGTAGCCTCGGTCCTGCACCCCACATGTGGCAGCCCTGGGTAGGGCTGAGCACTCAGGGTGTGGTCTAGTAGGGTGGGAGTGCTCCGGCTGGTCTCTGCTCCTCAGAATTTACTTGCCCTAATTTTATGCCTCCAATGGAATAATTGAGGATCCTTCTGATATCTCCACACAGACCCCACTAAGCCTGACCCAAGAGGCTGCAGTGAGCCAGAGGCTTGATTTCAAGCTATCATATTTCCCTGAAGATAAGACCGGGTCTTATATTAACTTTTTCTCCAAAAGACCCAACAGGTCATATTTGCAGGAGATAGCTCTTGTCTCTTATTTTTTCATGTAAAACAATCTAATTTCATTCCCTTTAAATCTACCATTATATTAGGTGTTAACTGAAGACTTACAAGAAAGAAGTGACAACAAAAATGATGACAGTTAAGAATGATGGTCCACACAAAAGCAACAAAAAATTCCAGGCACCAAAATTCAGAAAAGATTTCTTTATTTCACACAAGTACATTAAGTATATCTGTTACAACACACAGCATATTGAATTAGGAAGATTCATCTTAGACACAATCATGTCTATTTATTTTCAAGTGCACACGTTATTCATGTGTTGTATCTGTGCTCTGATTGGTCATTTGGCAATGAGTCTCGAGTTCATCCGTTTACACAGGTGTTTACCTCATCCAAAGGCACCTGCTTAGGTATTGACAAAGTCTTAATTATCATTTACCTTTACATTTATTTAAAGTATTTTCAAGAATATTATTTATATTTAATTATATATTAATATTTTATAGTTCAGTACGTCCATCATGTGTTGCGACAGACATACTAACTGCACATGTCTGGCTGAGAATCTTATCTCTGGCTTATTTGGGGGTAGGGCTTATATTATGAGCATCCTGAAGAATCATGCTAGGGCTTATTTCCCAGCTAGGTCTTATTATCAGGGAAATATGGTACCAATGGGCTTGCCCTGGACACAGAGCTGAGAAAGATGCTCCCAGTGAATGGGTAATAAGTGTTTTCGCTGAGCAGGTAAAATAGATGTAATGTCAAGAACACTGATAATAGTAGAATGCAGTAAGATAGTTTGGAGATGATGTGTTTTGAATATTTACTACTCTCTTTTCTTTTTGATTGTACTGGGGCTTGAACGCAGCTTTTGCACATGGTAGGGAAAGGCTCTATCATTGAGCTACGTCCGCAGCCCTTATAATCATTATTGTTTATTTTGATACAGGGTCTCACTAAGTTGCCCAAGCTGGCCTTGGACTTGTGATCCTCCTGCTTCAGCCTCCTGAGTGGCTGGGATTGCAGGTTTGCATCATGGCTGGCACTACTTTTATTTTTAGTATGATTTATTTGATTGTAAGTTTGTATGTAATATAATTTTATATAATGGCTATATTAAATGTCTAACTCACAAAATTTCTGAAATTTAAAAACTCAGCAGGTCAAGCTGGCTCCAGCTCTCTTTGGGGATAGCCATCAATTTTTTTAAAAGTTTCTTGGTTGATTACAAATGCTCCTCAAATTTAGATGTGTTTCAAGACCACTTGGAGGGCTTGCTCAGACACAGGTCACCATTTCCACCCCACCCCACCCTGTTTCTGATTGTGCAGGTCTTAGGGTAGGGCCCAAGCCTGTGTCCTACTAACACATTCCCAGGTGAAGCTTGTAACAGACACCTCTGTCCAGTATTAACAGGCTATAAGTGGCACAAACTTCTTGCCCCTCTATAATTTGGCTGTACTATCTTAGGAGTCTGACTGAAGCTTTACATGATTCAGATGGGCATGTCAGATTGCAGAGTTGGGCTGATATTGCTCCTTTGCTAATGGCTGCTATCGAGGCTTAAGTCCTGGTCTGTGAAGTAGCAGAACTTGGCTGAATTCACTTCCAGCCAAGGTCACTTGACTCCAATTGAGTTCTTTCCCTCTGAATTAATCATTTGTTCTCTTCAGCAAAGATATGCTAGTGCCCTCATTTCACAGTCCTACCTGTGAAAACCATTATCAGCAGGTGTCTTGAGGCCTGCCCATCTCCCCTACTTCCCCTGCTTTTAATGGATAAACACTGGATGTCCTTGGTGCCTTTTGTCTTTGCTGCCCAGAGCAACTTAGATCAGCCCAAGACCCCGCTTCTTCTCTCTACTCTCTGTGTCTGTGTCTTTGTTCTCTCTTTCCTATATTGCAGACATCATACTGTCTCATGGGTGTTCGAATCTCACTGCAGGGGTCTTTGATAACATCTCCTATAGAAGCTAATGCTGCTGACCTGAGGTCCACACTTTGAGAAAGTTAAACACATGGCAGCCTCACTTCCAGGTTAGCTGCCTGTTGCAGAATGGGCCAGGGTTGTCGAACACAGTCTGCCTTATCCCTTCTACCAGGGAATGACCCCAGCCCTAGCAGGTGCCCAATGGCAGTGCTCTGCCCCTGAGGAAGCTGAGGGCACTCGGTATGTCCTCAGGACCCCTTCTCCACACATCCCCCCTCCCAGGGCAAAAGTCAAGGGGGCTGCCAGAAGCAAGGCTGTCACTCCTTAGGCTATTATCATCCCTCCGGGGCTGTACAAGTGTCTCCCCTCTGTTACCATGACTGAGCAGTGATTGGTAGGCAAGCTCTGGAGCAATGAAAACCCAGTGTAGACACAGGGAGACAGCTTAGCACTTGTGTTCAAAGGCTGTGGGAACTCAGAGGCTGTAGAGTCTTCAAGAGAGGCACAGCCAGTGGGAGATATATCTTCCATATATGCAAACATATGCAAATGTTCATTTACTGTAAGCCATTGTCTTGTGCACTGTCTTAGTTACTTTTCTCATTCCTGAGACAAAATATTCAACACCTAAAGTTAAGAGAGGAAAGGTTTATTTTGGCTCACAGTTTGTAGAGGTTTCAGTCCATAAATGGCTGGCTCTGAGATAGGGTGACATGGTAGAGGGGCATCACAGAGGAAGAAAAACAGTTCATGGCATGGAAGGTGGAAGGCAGGAGGCACCAAAAGCAGCAAGTGACAAGCAACAGCAGCACCCTTTTTTTTGTCCCTTATATTCTATCCAGGCTATCCACCCTTAGGGCAGGTAGTACTCACACTCAGGATGGGGCAGCCTTAATCCTAGCATCACACCACAAATCAATCCCTGCACCACATCCTTGATCCCAGCATCACACACTTTAGATCCAGCCACCTCCAAAAGCCCCACCTATGACTGCATGAGGCTGTGGGGGGGACATCTAGATACAAACCATAACATGCACTATGGAGGTTGATAAATCCCACAATCAGCCGTGTGCAAGCTGCAGACCTGGGACATCTAGTAGTATAGCATGAAGGCTGTGGGCCAGAGCTGATGGCACCACAGGCACAATTTATGAATCTGCAGGCCCAAAAACCAGCAGCCCCAAGGGCAGCAGCCGATCTGTGCTCCAGCCCAAGGGTCAGGCAGCGGGAAAGTTCACCCCATCCCCTGCAGCCTGGGCAAAGCCCCCACTTGGGCAAGGCTGTCCACCCACTCAACCCCTGTTATGGTTTCTATCAGGATGTCCCCCAAAGCCTCATGTGCTCATAGGTGGGGCTTTGGGGAGATGATTGGATCATGGAGGTGTGATGCTCATCAGTGGATTAGTCCATTGATGAGTTTATAGCTAAATATGATGTTGGGAGGCTGGAGCCTGGCCAGAAGAAGTAGGTACTGGGAGCATGCTCTGCAAGGATCATCTCTTCCCACTCTGCCCTTTGTTTTCTCTCTGCTTTCTGCCTCTACCATCCCCTCTGCCATGCCACTGGGTCTTGGAGCCAGTTAGCTATGGACTGAGACCTCTACAAAATGTGAGTCAGAATAAACCTCTTCTTTAATTTGTGGAATTGGGTATTGTGTCTCAGAGATGAGAAAGGAACTAAGACAGCCCACTTTCCCAAATGCTAAGCTCTCTGGAAATTCTCCCCAGACACAGCCAGAAGTGATGGTGATGGCTGTCTGGGCTTCCAGAGATCCTGTCACATAGACAAAGTAACCATCACAGAACCATTTGTCTTTGGTCTGTTAAGAGAGGCAAGAGGCTTGGCATAACTTCTATGACCTTAGGCAGGAAGAGGTATAGGAGTCATCAGGATAGAAAAAGGCAGCACAGGCAGGGCACCATCTGCAAGGAGCTGATCAATGACGACCTTCCTCTCTGTCCACAGTGCCCACTTGCAGGACCTGTGCAGAGCAGGGCTCTGGGGTCTGCCCATACCAAGCTGTGTTCCAGAGTTGGATGGAGCCTTCTCTCCAGGCTCCTGTTGTCCCTACATCCAGGTATCACCTGAGAAGGCCGGGCCAGAGACAGCGTGTGCAAATGTCCGGAGACTGACTTGTCATCTTTGAAACATGCAGGGTGAAACAGTGTTGGCCATCAGGGTTAGGTGGCTTAACACAATGACTAATGGCCATGAGTGTCCTTGATGGTGACACAATGGACTAAATGTGGTTCCCTGCCTGACTTCACCACCAGCAGCATCTCTGAGGCCATTTGGGAACAGAGAGAGGGAAGGGGGACAGGACCCACAACTAGAAACAGTGAGGGTCTGTGAGCAAATGTCAGGATGACAGAGGGAACGGTGTGTGGGCATCCAGAGAACCCAGTCAGAGGAGCAGAGGGCCCCAATCCCACAAGGACCCCTAATCCCACCAGGACACTGGCAAAGGGCACTGCCCTCCTGCATCCTTCAGCAAAAGCATCCCACCCAGACTTAGGAGCTATACATAAAATGAAAACCAAAGAAATCCTATGAGAAATTTAGATTTAAAAAATATTCCACTGTCCCTATAGACAAGTCTTTTCTGAGCATATGAGCATAGACAGAAGGCACAGAGTGACAAATGACGACAGAAGTATTCTGAATTGCGTAGTGACACACAGCAAGGTTGAGTGAATGAATAAATAAAATGAAAGGTAAATTAAAGCACCTTCATCGAGTATCTTTTGTCACAAAGTTGCAAGCATTGTGACAAACTAAGTTTGGTAACAACTTTTCTGAGAGGCAGTTCACATACTATAAATTTCATCCGTCTAATGTGTGTGATTCAGTACTTTTAGCATATTCATAGAGTTGTGCAACCACCACCACAATCAGTCTTAGAAAATTTTCATTATCCCCGAAGAAACTATGTACCAGCAGCAATCACTTCCCATTTCCTGCCTATTCCATAGCTCCAGGAAACTACTAATCTTTATATCTTTCTGTCTCTATAGATTTGTCCATCCTGTACATTTTAGGTCAATGGAATCATTGTGGTCTTTTGTGACTAGCTTTTTTCACTTAGCATAATGTTTTCAAGATCTATTCGTGTTTTAACATGTATTAGTACTGCATTTTTTAAATGAATAAATACACAGTATCACATTTTATTTGTCCATTCAGCAGTTGATGGACATTTGTGTTATTTCCAGTTTGGAAATATTGTTGTTTGTTTGACATTTGTGTTGTTTCCAGTTTGCCTGAGACCCCTGTAGTCAGATTCCAGTACCCACTTGCCCAGTATACAATGCAGGCCTGAGAAAAAAATACACTAAGAGACAGAACTAGGAGAGAAAGTGGGGTGCCAGGACAACCAGTGCTGGTGCAACCAACAAACGTGCTGGAAAGTCCCAGGCACTGACTTTCATTGGCAATCAATTGGGGTAAAGGGGACGTGTGGTTTCTATGGAAATTAATGTAAACAAGGCTCATAAAGAACAAGACAAAGCATTCTCGAATTAGGAACAGAATAGACAAAATATATGGTTGTAATTAGAACATTGTCCTTCTACTCTGAAGGTTTAAATTATTGGAATGGAATTTGAGTGTGAGTTACTCTGACCTTGGCACATAGGCTTTGGCCAGACTCACTTCTATAAACAAGCCAATTGTGGGGTTAACTCTTCACAGCCTGCATTGGGCATAATCAATATTATAGTCCTCTGCATTGGGCTATGATGAACAATGCTGCAGTGAATATTCACAAGTTTTTGTTATGATATATATTAGCATTTCTGTTGAATGTATTCCTAGGAATGAATTGCTGGGTCATATGGAAACCATGTCACTTGAGGAACTGCCAGACTGCTTTTCTAGGTATCTACACCATTTTACAATCCCATCAGCAATGAGTGGGAGTTTCATTTTAGCTTTTACATTTCGGTATTTGAAGCATTTTGCTGGATACTGTGTGAGGTAGGTGTTTATTTCTTTTGTTTTACTAGTGCCTATCTACCTGTCCATTTAACTTTTGTTGAAAAGATTATTCTTTTCTCCATTGAATTCTCTTAGCTTTCTTGTGGAGGATCAATTGATCATAAATGTAGGGGATTATTTCCTGTCTCTCATCCTATTCCACTGATCTATAGTCTACCTTGAGGCAGTGCCACACTTCAATTACTATAGCTTTGTAGTAGGTTTGAAACTGGAAAGATGTAAGCCCTCCAATTTTGCACTTCTTTAAGAAGTAATGGCCATTTTGAGACCCTTGAATTTCTATATTAATTTCAGAATCAGCTTGTTAATATCTGTGATGAATCCAGGTGGGATTTTGACAGGGGTTACACTGGATCTGTCCAGTTTGGAAGTACTGCCATTAAAATAGTACCAAATGGCTCCTGGGTCACCTTACCACCCCTGCCAGCACAGAGGAGGTGAGTCACTCCCATCGCACAAGAGGAGGCTTCCGGGCCACCGTACCACTGCTGCCAGCACAGAGGAGGTGAGCTGTTGCCAGCAAACAAGAGGAGGCTTCCAGGCCACCATACCACCCCTGCCAGCACAGAGAAGGTGAGCCCTGTGGGTGCCAGCAGCACCCCCCCACACACACCCCCATTGAAATGAGAAGACACATAAACAAGTTTCAAAACCAGACTTCCGGATCACCTAAAACAACCCTAAGGGAAATGAGATGGAACACTGCTACACAACCACCTGGACTTCCTGAACTGGCAACAAAAGAGGATCTGCAAAAAATGAAATCCAAAATAATTTCTCACATAACAGCAGAGATTGTGCCTATAGTGGAAGACATGATTAATAAATCTAGAGAGGACACAGATAAAAAAAATAGAGGAGCTGAGGAACATGATGGAATCCCAACATAGGAAACAAATGGAACCCACAAAATAGATGCAAACAGAATTCCAGAAGA
>NW_004624768.1:21142935-21300814 GCF_000247695.1 Heterocephalus glaber
TTTTTTTGGTACTGGGGATTGAACTCGGGTCTTTGTGCTTGTGCAGCAGGCGGCAAAACCACTGAGCTAAATCCCCGGCCCTAAATGGTCTGTTTAAGGACTACTTTTCATTTTCTTTCTTTCTTTTTTTTTTTTTAGAAGAAATACGAACTTTAATCAAGACTATTTCCCTTTGGTATATAGTGAGACCCATGAACACAACCAAACAGAGAAAGGCGGCAGCTGGGATGGAAACCCCTCCCTGAGGCCTGAAGAGCAGCATGGAGGTGGGGGGCTGTCTGTCTGTCCATCTGTCCAGGCCGCCCGGCCAGACCTCAGCACCTGTGGGCCCCACATGTTACCCTTCCGCCACTTAGTCTCCTAGCCTGCCGTAAGAGCCCCGAGTTTTCCACTTCCAGGACAGTCAACACCTGTCTCGGGTCTCTTGTAAAAAAGATAATGCTGCGGGAGGTGAGGAAATGCCAAGAGTTGTAAAAGGGCTCAGAAAAGTCAAAGAAGTGATGTATAAATGTAGTCGATTATCATCATGTTGCACTCAAAAGCCATGGAAAACAAAAATTAGGACAGTAAATCTACAGCCCTAAAAAATACACATATAAAAACATGAATGAATGCAGTTCCAAATCTACAGATGGCATTTGGGGATTGTCTACTGCTTTAAGTCTCAATGCCCCTGTTCTGCCTCCACAAAGCCCACCAGGGAGTTAACTGTAGGGGAGACCAAAATTCTTTCACCTCACTGCCCCAGAAGAGGCAGGGCCAGCCACAGGCAGAGGGGCTGCACTTTGGCCATAGATAGAACACGCATGCATCACAGGAGGGGCAGGGCTTAGAAATGTATATGCAGACCCAGGAGGGCCGGCCAGGAGGCACTGAGCCAGGGCTTCATCTCCCCAGCCCGCCCCGGCCAGGAGGGGGCTCTGGGGCCATCTCTGAGGGCTGCAGGTCCCCATGGATGGGGACAGCTGTCACTCCTGCCTGTTTCCCAGCCCACACCGGAGAGGGTGTGGAGCAGAGACCAGGAAGCTGTCAGCACCCCTGTCCTTGAACTCAGGGGCCTGAGAAGTCTGCATAGAATATCTTCAGACCGAGGAGATGGTCAAAGGCACGCGTTCAAACGCTTGGGGAGGGAAGTGCTGAGAGGGCTCTGGGTGCCCTGAAGCCCAGGAGTGGCCCAGAGGTGGGCCTGTCACCTCAGGACATTTCCCATTACAAGTGCCCTTCTCAGGGAAGGGGCATCAGGTTGGCACAGGAGAGGTCCAGGCAAGGAGGCCACTCTGCACAGGAACACTTTGGTGAGGTCTGGGGAGAGGCAAGTTTCTTTCTACCCCAGGCCCTACTGTCCTCTCAATTGGCCCATAGGAAACCCAGTGTCCACACCACTCCCAGCTCCTACCAAGGCCCAGCCCACAGACTGCTCCCAAGCGAGGTCCTGAGAGTTGGGGAAGAGGCTGGAAAGGGCCAGAGGGCCTCTGGGAGGGTGGCTGGGCAGATCAAAGCTTGCGCTCCACGGGCTGTTGTAGACACAGTTCGCTGCCCGCAGAGATGATGGGCAAGTGATTGTCCCTGTGGTAGCTGATGAGGTGACTGACACTCTCCAAGCCGTGATCCTTTGTCCGAACCACACCCTCAGGGTCCACCAGAAGCAAGTGCTTTGGCTGCCCACTCTGCAGGCGGTTGAGCACATACTGGCCAGGCGTGGTCGTGCTCTCTTGCACCAGGAAGTCTCCCTTGAGCTGCAGCAGTGCCTCAGCCTCTCGCCGGCTCTGCTTCCCATGGAACCAGGGCTCCCCTTGGAGCTGCTCAGCCATGGACATCAACTGGGGAGGTGGAGGCACCCGAAGGGCATCTTCGAATGGCTTCATGTTGAAGAGGTCCCGGGGCACACTGCCATTGACAGCAGGATTGGGGGTCCAGCCCCACCCCCTGCTTGCCGGGCCTTGTCTAGGTTCTGGATGTTGACATAGGAGGGATCGTCAAAGAGCTCTCTACCTGGGCAGGGTGGTGGAGGTGGCATCTGCTTGTGGACTTCTGGGTCTCCTGCAGTAGGCTGCCCTACGGGCAGTGTGGCTCCCAGATGGCTGGGGGTCTGGGCACTGGGTGGCTTGGGCGGAGCAGCCCCCAGCGTGGCTCCTTCCCGAAGCCTCATGTCCACCCCCCCCCAAGTTGGGGGGGCTCCTTCCCCGGGAAGTCATTCTAGTATTGGTGGTCAGATGGCTCTTCCTGCTCCTCATCCCAAGCTGAGCCATCGAAGCCGGCCATCCTGTCATGGGGGGTGACCAGCTTGGACGGGTTCTTGAGGTACTGTTTAAAGTGCAGCTCGAAGGCCTGGCCAATGGTGCTGATGACGTCCTAGGCGAGCCCTTCGGGACACTCCAGGATGTGGCAGGCTCTCTGATTCACAGGGTCTTTGGCAACATAGGCAACATACTCGGCTGTGTCCGGGTCTCCGCCGGACACAAATGAGATCGACTGCACGTGGTGGTTGGCAATCTGTTTGCAGCCTGCGGCCCTGAGGTTGAGGCTGCTGGTGGACACCGTGAGAGTGACTGGCATTCCGGCGAATTTCAGGTTACTCCTCCCCAGGACAGAGCTGAGAGGCCGGCTACAGGGCTTTCTCCTCCTAGTCGCCCCCTTAGCACCCGGTACAGCCTCGCACACCAGACTGATGGCTTCCCTGGTGACCTGAGTCCGGGTGTTGAAGTCAAGGGCACGCTTTGACTGCAGAACCTCCACGCAGCCCATGTACCGAACCAAGTAGGAAACCCCGGGTCCCATGACTTTGTCATTGGGATGCAGCCAGCCCCGCGTGGGCTTATTGACAAAGCTCCCATGACGGGTCCACTCCTCGCCCCCCAGCTGGCCCCCTTCCACCCGAGTCCTGTGCCCGCTGCCTCCATTCAGCTTGTTCATGTCCTGGAGGAGGGGCAGGGGGCCTGAGTCCAGCACAGCTGTCCCTGTGATTCCCTCCCCATCCTCGGCTGCCCTGCCTGGCTCCCCCTTAGGCCCCAGGTGCCCCCCCCGCCAGGTTGGCCAGCTTCAAGTTGCTCATCTGGGGGAAGAAGGAGCACAGGGTGGTGGGGCTGTCGTCCCCAGGCAAAGGAGGCAGGATGAGCCCCAGGGAGGAGGCTGATGGAGAGGGCAGCTCCTCCGGTGGGCTGGACCCAGAAGCCCCCTCCTCCAGCGATGACAGAGACTCATTCTGAAGCGGGTTGTACTTGGGCTTGGGGGGTAGGAGATCCATGGCTGGGAGGAGGTGGGCTGCTGCCTGGCCTGGCTCGGCCCCCCTGCCAGTCTGGCAAGGGGGCCAGGCAGGGGGCATTCCCAGCCCTTAGCCTGGCCGGACCTCTGCAGCCCAGGGGTCACAGAGGTCTGGGGAGGGATAAGGATCAGTGGCTTCCGCTCCCCCAGGTCAGACCCAGACCACTTTTCATTTTCTTAACAATGTCATTTAAAGCTCTAAATTTTGATGGAATCTCATTTATCAATTTTTTTCTTTTGTACATCATGTTTTTTATATCCTAGGAAGTTCTTGCCTACCCTAAATTCATAAACATTTTCCCTTATAATTTCTTTTTCTTAAAGTTTTATAGTTTTAGTCTTTCATATTTAGGTTCATAGATCCTTTCAAGTTATTTTTATGTATGGAAATAAAGGGTTGAGGTTAAATTTTTATGTACAGATACCAGGTGTTCTAGTGCCATTTGCTGAAAACACTATCTTTTCCTCTGCTCTTGAATTGAGTTTATATTCTATAAAATGTTAATGTTAAATAATCTTTCAAAACTCAATGGACCATATATGTGGGGTTCTATTTCTAGATTCTCTGTTCTATTCCAATGATCTATATGTCTTTCCTTACACCAACACTGCCTTGATTACTGTAGCTTTAGAAGAAGTCTTAAAATTAGGTAACAAATGTCTTCCAATACTGTTTTCTTTTTCTTTTTACTTTTCTAGATCCTTTGTACTCCTACATAACTTTTTTTTTTTTTTTTTTGGTACCGGGGATCGAATCTCCTACATAACTTTTAAATTTCAATATCCAATTCTTCATTTATAGCAAGTATACATAGACCTGAATTTTTATATACATCTTGTGTTTTCTAATCCTGCTAAATTCAAATACAAGTTCTAGGGGCTCCTAGAGATTTCTTAGTATTTTCTCTGTAGATGATCATTTCATCTATATATAAAGATTTTACTTCTACCTTGCCAATCCTATGCTAATTGTGTCATTTTATTCCCAGAATATTTTGATTTGGGCCTATGTTTTGAAGTTTAATGGACAGATGAAGAGTAGGCATATCTGCCCTGTTCCCCACCTTAGGAAGAACGCATTGTATCTTCTCCATTCATATAAGGCATTTTTGCTGGAAGTATGGAGTACATGGCTTATTTGTTGAGAAGGTTCTGTTCTACTTCTAGTCTCCTAATAGCTTTTACCATGAACAGCTCTAGAATTTAGTCCAATACTTTTTCTCCAACTACTGACAGGATCATATGGCTTTTTCCTTTCCTCTGTTAAAATGATGACTTTTGGGGGTGGATCTTCCAATGCTGAACCAACACTACCATCCCTATAATAAAACCACTTTCTACAAACTGCCAGACCTGACTTCTAATAGTTTGTTTTGTTAAACAAATTTCTATCTATGTTCATACTTTTTACTTCTATTATCTTTATCCAGTTGTAGTGTTAGCACAATGTTGATTTCCTAAAATGAGGGGAGAAGTGTTCCTTCTTTTGTCTTCTTTAAATATTAAATATTTGATATAATTTATCAGTTAAAATGTATATGAGGGCCAGGGATTTAGCTCAGTGGTTTTGCCACCTGCTGTGCAAGCTCAAGGACCCGAGTTCAATCCCCAGTACCAAAAAAAAACCCAGAAAAAAAATGTATATGGGCCTGTTGTTGTCATATAGGTAGGTTTTCAAGCTAGGAATACACTTTCTTTAATAGGTGCTATTAAAATTTTATATTTCCTTCAGAGTCAGTTTCATTAATTTGTCTTCCAAAATCCTTCTTAGGAATTGTCAAACTTTTTTCAAAAAAGATTTTTGAAATATGCTTTCTATATCCTTTTAAATTCTGTAAAATCTGTGGCAATGTCTTCTAGATCTTGATATGGTAATTTTAAAAATGTATAATTAATATTGTGTAATAGGAAGAAAAAGTCTAAAGGAGTAGAGGTGGTGGGAGGGGTAGGGGAAAGGAAAAAAGGGAAAAGAAAAAATATGAGAAAAGGAAAGAAATGGAAACAAGGTCTTTGCCACTAGGGAAGGGTGGAGGGGGTGAAGGGATGGCAGGGGAAGGGGAAAAAAATAAGAACCAAGATACTCATGTAATGGTACAAGATCCCAATGATGAATGTAACTGTATTGTATACCTAAAATGAACCAATAAACTTAATGAGGAAAAAAATAGTATCAAATCTTCCAATCCATAAGCATGGATGCCTTTTGATTTATTTAAATCTTCTATAATTTGTTTTAGCAATATTTTATAGCTTTTGAATCACAAGTTTCATACTTCTTTTGTTAATGGATTTTTAAAATTGTGGTAAAATATGCACAGCATAAAAGCATTTTAAGTGTACTGTATAGTTCAATGTCATTATGTGCATTGATATGGCTTTGCACTCATCACTACCACCTAGCTCTAGAAGTGTCTTTATTTTTCCAAAGTGAAACTCCATAGCCATTGAATAACAACTTACCCCTCTTCCCCAGCAACTTCCTATCCCTGTGATTATTCTAGGCCACTCATATAAATGGAATCGTACAATATGTGAGCTTTTGTGTCCCACTGATTTCATTTAGCATAATGTCTTCAAGGTTCATTCGTGTTCTTGTGTGTGTCAATATTTCATTCCTTTTAAAGCCTGAATAATATTTTTTGCCATGTGTTATTTATCCATTCTCTGTTCATACTTAGTTTTTTCCCACTATTTTTGTTTTTTGTTTTTTGTTTTTTTGTACCAGGGATCGAACTTAGGACCTTGTGATTTCGAGGCAGGCGGCAGCACCACTGAACTAAATTTCTGGCCCTTTTCCCACTATTTGGCTAATGAGATCAATGCCCCTATGAGCAGGGCATACAAATATCTGTTTGAGTGCCTGTGTTTAATTCTTTGGGGTACATACCCAGAAGTAGAAGTTCTGAATCATATGGTAATTCTGTGTTTCATTTTTATTAGTAATGGATAATTTTATTTTATTGTCTGTTTTTATTTTTATATTTATTATGCAATTATAAAATATTATTTTAAAACTTAATTACGTGACTATATTCTGAAGGTTAAGTGCACACATGTCTGTGAGCCCTGCAACATTCCCCACAATCTGTGAACTAATTCACGTTTGCAGTGGAGCTAATGTGTGGTTGGTGTAATCATTTTGCTGACAACTTGGAAGCTCATCCGTGCCCCTATGTGCCAGAACGTGATTGGCACAAGTACCCTGGACTCCTGTCTATGGTATGGTTGGCATATCTGTGTCTGCTCCACACACTTGCCCCTCAGAGCACACCATGGTGTTCTCAGAGCAGTGCAGGTACCAGGAGGCAAAAGAGGGGCAATAAAAAAATACAGTGAATGTTCAAATTTTAAAAATATTTATTACAGTAAAAGACACATTGCCATTAACCCCCCTCAAAATACTCCCTCACTCTGAACACGTTTATCCTGTTGTTCTTGCTACTTTCTGAAGCAGCTCTGGAAATCATTCATGAGTGTCTTCAGTTTCTCTGTTCTAGCTTCCTCAATGTCCAGAATGGATTCAAAATGTTTACCTTTCATGGTCATTTGACTTTGGGGAAGAGTCAGAAGTCATGTAGTGCCAGATCTGGTGAATAAAGGTGGATGCGGACACAAGGCAACATTTTTATGATCCCACTTTTCCACTGGATGGGACTTGACAATAGCATTCACAATAATTTTGATCATATCTTGTGAAAAAATCTTCACAAAAGAGGACTTCCAGAGCTGCTTCAGAAAGTAGCAAGAATGATAGAATGAGAGTGTTTGAAGGGAGAAATATTTTGAGGGGGAATTAATGGCAATGTGTCTTTTACTGTAATACATTTTAAAAGTTTAAACTTTCACCATACTTTTCAGTCACCCCTTGTATGCCCACTCCTGTATTTGGAGCAGCGATGGGGACTCTATTGACTTTCTGATTGGTGACATCCTCTACTTTCTGGCTCAAGTCTCTGCTATTTACACCTCAGTCATGTGATGTTCCTTTTCCCGGGCTGCTCATAAAATGGGGAAGAAGAGTTTTGCAGCTTTGGCAAATAAGCCAATGTGCAAACGGGAACAAGAGCCCTGGGACTTTCCTAAGACAAACAAAGGATTTAAAAGAAAAAACAATATTTAGCTGAGCTCAAAATTCCCACTTCCACACTAAGAAAACAACTTGTTGCAGGTCACTTGCAATATTTAAAAGTAGCTCTAACTGCACTTAAGCACGTGTTTCATTTGGAAAAGGCCAGTTTTTACCTCAATGAAGAACTGCTATTCTCTTGACTTGTCCACTCAGTGGCTCATCCCATTGCTTGTCCATTCCAGTTCTCCAAAAGCCTCACTCATTTCCTGCTAGGTTGCTGTTGTCCCTAAACCTTGAGCTTCCTAGTAATCCTGTTTCTTAATTTTCAGGCATTTACCCTTTTGTAGTAATGAGTCAAAGCTCCTGGTAGTTGTCAAATATTCCTCTTACGTAGGCCAAGCCTTCCAAGGAATGACATCATGGAGTCAAGATGCAAGCAGATGTGATAGAGCTGTTGATGCTGGCCCTGGGCAGAGGAAGGAGCCGTAGGGGAGGCCAGCATGTGTGCCAGGGCCTGGCCACTTCCAGAAGAGTCATCAAGGATGTAGGATATGAGTCCCACATGCCCAGATTTAGATTCTGGAATCGAGGCCTTTGGGGAATCACGGAGAGTAGAGTTTATTGCTCCAGCTGCTGCTTGGGGTCAGGAAACATTCAAGACCAAAGTTTTAAAGACAATGGCCTGGGGACCTATTAACCTGTTTCTGAATGATTGTGAAGCTCATAATGATTTTTAAATCTTTAAATATTTGAGAAAAATCAAAAGAATGTTACTTTGTGACAAAATTACACAAAATCCCATGTTCAGTGTCCATACATCAAGTTTTGCCGAGGCACTGCTGTAGCCCTCTGCCTATGGCCATGTGCTTGTGGCTGCTCCCTGTTCCTCCCCACAGGACAGCTGAGGAGCTGCACCAGGGACTGTGTCCTGTAGGGCCAAGCATGTTTACTCTCTGGTCTGCACAGGAATTGGGCAGTTCTGTGTTCTAAACTTTTTTCCACAAAGTCTAGCAGCCAGAAAAGAGGAGAAAGGAGCAGGAGAAGAGAGTGCCAAGCCACAGCCACTACCTCCACGGAGTCCCTGGCAGTGCAGGTCAGGAGCAGGCTTTGGGGACTGTGCTGAGGTCCGGTCCCTGTGCTTCCATAAGGCACACTCTGGGGGGTAGCAAGGACTAACTGCCACCAGGGGACCTGTGCCCTAGCTCCTCACCCTGTTAGGTCCTTCCTTGTCTCTTCTTTGTCCCTGGCCCCCTTAATGAGAGCTGTTTTTCCTCTTTTGGTCCCAAGCAGATGAAAAGGTCAGCTCCATCTCCATTAGAGAAAAACTTGGGTTGCTGGAGAAGGTGGATAATGGTTGAAGAGAGATCTCGGATGGAGAAGCAACAATGCTGCAGGCCTTCCACATGCCCACAGTGAGCATCCTTTCTGAATGAAATTCATGCAGCCTCTTTCCAGCTCCAGGCTCCATCCTGAATCCTGATGTAGCCCACGGCTGATGTCTTCAGACTCGTGTGGGAGAATGAGTCTTTAGGTCCCAGGGGTGGAATCCAGTGTCGGGGTGGAGCTGTCATAGATTTGGCTCCCAAGAGGTAGAGGTTGCTGGGCAGAACTGGACCAAGCTGCTATGGGGACCATGAACTCCCTGTTCTAACAGAACTACTGTGATGGTTAGAATGCGAATGTCAGAGCACCCCTGGGTGCCAGGATTACATGAACCAGAAGGCTCACAGATTCAGGGGCAGGCACACAGCACAGCAGCTAGGAGCTCTGAAGTCAGAGAGGAGTTAAGGCCCTACGGTGGCTCTACCACACTCAGCACCCATTTGGCAAAGTGGTCAGGCGGATCTTCCACTTTCTTATCTATAAAATGGGGTTGGTGGTTCTTACTACACTAAGATATGGGGAGCGGGGAAATCACAGTGGCAGCTGCTGCTGGACAGTTATGACAGGCGGTCATCAGCTGCTGTCGTGTTTCTCAAAAAAAGTCCAAAAACTTGGTAGGAAAATTTCTCTCCATGTTTTTTTTCTTCCTCAAGTTCAAAAAGACTTGAGGACAGGGAATAGAGGAAATGACAAATAAACAGAATAGCGGCCCTCAAATAGTGCACTTGTCTTCCAGCTGAATGCTGTGTGACTCTCATGTGCCACGTCAGTGGGAGGCCATTAGCTGGGTTGTTGATTTGCCTCCACAATTCAAGAGAGTTGGCAAGGGCCAGAGACATTTGTCAGATGCCCAATGGCAAATATGTTACAGATGATGGCTGGTAGGGATCTGGGAACCAGAGAACATCACACTGATTTGTTTTCATATTTTTCCTGTTTCACAAAACCATTAACCAAAAAGCCCATGTGGCCGAAGAACAAAATGTTGTTGGTAACTAACACCAGCTTCCGTCACATCTGCCCTTTGCCAGTGGCTTCCAAAGTTCTGATCCTGCTGGCTTAACAATATAGCTACTGTGAGAAGAGGCTCCTGAAGCCCAGGGTTTATAGTGGTTCTCCAGGCATCAGGGAGCTGAGCCACCTGTATGTATGCAAGAGACAGTGAGCTGAAGATCGGAACATCCAGATCCCCCTTGTCCACTCTAATCCACTTCTCCTCTGGGTGCCAAGCACTGGTGAGACTTCAGACGTATGGAGATAAATTGAACCGGATGCACACACCCACACACACATGCATGCATACTGACACACACACAGAATCAGACACACACACAGAATCACACACACACACTGAGACTCTTCCATTCTCTCTCAAGTTGGTGTGGACAGAAGATAGTGGGAGTTAGAGAAGCCCGCCCCCCATTACCCTGAGATGCCCTGCACCTTAGATGCCATAGATGAAGATGGAAAGTGGAAGCAAAATGAGCAGAGTCTCAGTTTTGATCATTGAGCAGAAACTGTGTGCAAGAACAGAGTTCTCTACCCTCCGGGAACTAAGTTGGGATCAGCTGTGGATGAGACGCACACAAGGAAGTGCGGCTGGAGGTCTCCAGGGCAGCATCACCTCAGATGCAAGGACTGCTTGTCAGCCACTGCAGGTGCTCAGCCCTGTGCACAGTGCATGAGGAGGAAGAGGTGAGTCAGGAGAGCTGAGAACCTCTCACGCTGGCTGTGGTGGTGTGGAGCTGCTGGGCATTTGGGTACCTGAAGACATGGTAATCCCAGGTGTGTCTCCGAGAAAAGGAAAGGCTGTTCTACATGGATCATGACAATGTGTCCTCCCTTCAGAGTTGCCCAGACACTGAGCTGATGACTGGACACTCTCTCCATTTGCTTCCTAGCCATTGGGAGAGCTGTCACAGAGTTTTACCATCGCGTGAAGGCAGTGGGTGGTTTGTTACGTGTTAGAAAGGGAGGCTCAGCCCTCTGGTTGAGGACACCCGTGGATATCGCAGGGCTAACTCTTCCTCTACTCCAGGGCTCAAGCGCATGAGATGGCGTGGGAGCCCAAGAGCTGGCACCCTCCATCCCACACACCCTGTGTCTCTTCTCTCTGTAATCTGGTCCTCTGCCTTCAGGTCACCATGATGTCCTCCTCGCCCAGTGGAAGTAAAAACTCCACTCCGTGCACTAAGCTTGGCCTTTCACTTTTGAAGTTCAGATTTCAGAGTGTCTAGAAAACTCCTTTCACTTTCAATACAGGCAAGGTCTTGTGAAATAATGTACTTTGTTGTCTCTCCATGTTTTATAATCGGGGTCACTTAGTGACAGATACTATCCTGTCTACATCAGTCAGTACTAACTAGAGAAACAGATTTAATTCAAGCTATACCAATATATAAGGAATCAAGTGTGGAAGAGTGCAAAAGGCCTGTCTGTGCACTGGAGATCAGAAGGCCTGGAGCTCACTGTAGTGGCCCATGAGAGGCCATACCAGGAGGCTGAAGGGTCTAGGATGGAAGGCAGGAGACAATGTCCAAGGTGAAGGTGAAGACTAGAGCTCCTCCAAAGAAACAGAATTCAGCCTTCCTTCTTGGTTTCTCTTTTATTTCACTAAGGTGACAAGCTGCTCTAGGGTGGGTCTTCTGTCTTCAGTAAATCCCCTCAGCCACACCCAGAACTATGCTGACCCAATTTTGTTGGGGGTTTCTCACTCAAGTTGATACAATCAGTTAACTATCACACTGTCAGAGAGTCAACTTCACCACCATCAAGAAGTGGGGTAAACGTGGTGCACTTTTAACAAAACAAGAAGGAGGACACTCCATGATAACGACCGGAGTGCAGACCATGCCCTCAGTGGTAACAAGGGGAGCTGTCATCAGTATCCAGTGTTGTGCACTGCTCAGAGTGTCTGTGCTGTACGTTTACACAGTGGCCAGTGGGTGTGTCCATACCGCATCACACAGACCTGTGAGGACATCCTTTGCACTGTGACAGTAGGACAGCTGTGACATCCCTAGGGAATAAGACTTTCCCAGCTTAATTTAATCTTATGGGAC
This sequence comes from Heterocephalus glaber, assembly GCF_000247695.1. The sequence goes on from NW_004624768.1 coordinate 21,154,711, forward strand.
CAGCATTATACTGTATTTCCCTGAAAGTAAGACTGGGTCTTATATTAGTTTTTGCTCCAAAAAGTATAAAAGGGCTTATTTTCAGGGCGAGTCTTATTTTTTCATGTACAAAAATTTACATTTATATATGTACATCAATCTACATTTATTCATGTACAAAAATCTACTTTTATTCATATATTAAAAAACTACATTTGTTCAAATAGTCACGTCATCTTTTTCTGGAACATTGTCGTCACTCTCCAAACCCTGAATTCCAGCCTGAATTTCTTACAACCCCATCTTGTAGAACCAGTGGCCTCGATCTCTCATAGAGAGTTTTCCTTAAATGAGTGCTTCGTGTACAGGTAGCCTGGATTGTAGTGGATCATTACAACACACGACGGACTGAATTATGAAAATTCCCATTAAACACAACCGTGTCCGTTTGTTATCAAGTGCACGCATTATTGATGCATTGTGTCTGTACTCTGGTCATTCGGCAGTAAGTCTCAAATTCATCTGTTTACATAGATATTTAACTTCTCATCCAAAGGAGCCCCCTTGGGTATTTACAAATACTTAATTAGAATTTATATTATCATTTATTTAAGGTATTAATGTTAATATCATTTATTTATATTCAATATGTACAGTATTATTATTTTATAATTCACTACACTTGTCATGTGTTGCAATGGAAATACTAAATGCATCCGTCTGGGGTAGAGGTTATATTATAAGCATGCTGAAAAGTCATGGTAGAGTTAGGTCTTATTTTCAGAGAAATGCAGCACATGTGATCCACATTTGACTGAAATGTCACTAAGGCAGTACTTGGCTGTAATCCGCTTAAACTTGGAATCACCTCTTTGTTTTCTTCCTTTGTTTGCCGCTCCCCCAGGGCTCCCCCAGGGCCAGATATAGAGAAGCTGTACTTGCTCCCTGAGGTTGAGGGGAGGGAAGGGTGGAAAAAGGTCCTAGATAATATTAAGCCTTATTTACTTACATAAGTAAAACTGTGGGTTTTGTTTTTCCTTCATTGAGTAATATTTACATAACAAAGTCCTTGTTTGGATAGTTGCGTTGGCAGTACGTAGGTCCGTGTGACTTGGGATCTAGTACTGACCACTTGCCCTGATCTTCTCCAGCCTGACGGGAAGAACACTACCTCACTCCGATCAACAATGACCACTTTGTGGGAGACCGGTCTCATTTTTACTCTTCAGACAGTTGCACACCATCACTTGATCACTGAGCAAAGCCCAGCCATGTGAGTGCCTGGATTAGGATCCCTGTAGACTCATGTGATGGTCACTGCACACATGATCTTTAAATTATCATGGTTTGACTTACACTTTTTTTAACTTTACAAGCAATCTGCATTTGGTAGAAACTGAATAGAATGTACATTATTATATGGTCAGCACCCATGTAAGAATTCTGATTTTTTAACTTTCAGTGCAGCATTTAGCAAATGACACAAGATGGGTCACAACACTTGATTGTGGAAGGGGTTGTGTGTTAGATGATTTTGCTCACCTGTTGGCTATGATGTGAACTACTGAAGTAGGTTAGGTGTACTAGATGCATTTTTTACTTGTATTTTCTATTTTATTTATTTTTCGGTACTGAGGCTGGAACTCAGGACCTTGTCCTTGCCAGGCAGGCAGGGCGCCACTGAGCTACAACCCCGGCCCTCTTATATTTTCTACTTTCCATGGCTTGTCAGTAAGCAGTGGAGCATTGGCACACCTTTGAACTTCTTTTCCAATGGTGAGAAGTGGCCATCAGGGCCTGCCTAGTACCCAGACCCCCAGCACCCGGTCGCTGCTGTGACCTCTGACCTTCACCTGCAGGCTGTGCCTGGGTCTCTTAATGAACAGGTCAGGTTGCTGCTCCTCCTGCCCGCGAAGCCTCACCTTGGGACCTAGGGCTGGTGACCCAGGTGCTGTTTCCTGTGTCTGGGGCCTCACATGAACAACTTGTCTTCCTGAGCCTGGCTGATTTCACTCAACACAAGTGATCTACAGTTCCATCCGTGCTATTACAGATGACAGGGTTTCGTCCAACTTATGGCTGAATAGTAGCCACTGTCCAATTCTCTCATTGTTCTCTGGGGGTTTAACAGGCCCAGAATGAGTGTTCTGAGCCTTCCTCTGTCTAGCACCGAGGATGACCGGCTGCTGGTGGCCTCTGCCAGCTTGACTGACTTTGCTTCCTGTCCCTCTGCTATTCCTGCTCACACACAGTTGTCCCAGGGCTTCACGGAGAATTCACACATGCTGCTCCTTGGCCTCCCTCCACTTCCTTTCAAAGATGTTTCTGGTGTGTTCTGTTTGGGCTCTGCACTTCCGAAACAGCCTCTAGATTCCTGCCTATCTTGGGGGCAGACATGGCAACTCCCTCACCCTCGCCTTGTGTACTGAGTTGAATTGTGTTTCCCCCCAAATTTGTCCAAGTCCTAACCCTTGCTACCTGTGAGTGTGAGCTATTTGGAAAAAGGATCTTTGCAGATGTAATTAAGATGTGGAGATGAGAGGATCCTAGATTTAGCATGGACTGTGAAGCTGAGGGCTGGTGTTCTTCTGAGAGAGAGGAGAGAGACTTAGGATGAGGCCAAGGCAGGAGGTAGCAGGTGCAAGTCAAGGAAAGTGGAGGGTCACTTGCAGCCTCCAGAAGCCAGAAGAGGCAGGGAACCAAACGCTGGCTCTCCTGACTCACAGGCTCTCGCTGTGCCTGGTGGGCAGATACGAAGGCCTGTCTCATCAGCACTGTGAAGGTCTTGCCCCTTTAGTGGGCTCTGAGCCATCAGCGGGCACTGCCCCTCCAGTGGGCCTTGCTCCTTTGGTTGAATGAGGTGGCTGCTCCCTCACAGGCTCTGCAGGGCCAGTCCCGCCAACCTCTCCATTGCAGGCTTCTGGTCTCCAGAGCTGGGAGGGAACCCACTTCTGTGGGTCAACCTGTGGAACCACAGCTGGTGGCCTTATCCTGCACTGCAAGCCCAGTGCTGGTGGCAGCTGCACTGTCTGGCCCCTCCAGGGTCTCTGCTCTGAGTCCCTCCCTCTGTCAGCCCTGCCACAGGAGTGGGCTCTTAGAGGTCCTGTGAGATCCTAGAGACCTCGTGTTGGATTTTCTCTGGGGAGAAGCATGCCGTTCCCTTCAGAAAATCAGAGTTTCCTTCTCTGGCAGATTTGCCAGGTTGGATACACACACAGCTCCCATAGGGTGGGGACTCAGGCAGAGTAGCACCTGGAACCTGCTCAGGCAGAGTGGAGGAGCCACTGTGCACACCTTTCTTAGGGTCCTCCTGGGTCTGGTTCTTGGCCCTGTTGATCCAGAAGTTCCTAGCTGAGTGAAGCTTTCCTGTCTTGCTAAGTCTTCTGGGAAACACAACAAAATTCTTTTTAACTTCTGCAGCCCTTTTGCTCATCAGAGAATATGGTCTCAGTTATCCCTGAAACCCATGCCAGCTCTCACCTCCTGTGGTCTTGCAATTTCTCCTTGCTCTCCAAGGCTCTGCCTTGCCTGCCAACCACTGCTGGGATCTTGGGAGGGTGACCAAATGTCCTAGTTTTTGTGGGACCAGAGGCATTTCCCAGAGTGTGGGGACTTACACTGCTACAACTAGGAATTCCCAGGTAAATGGGGCTGGGCTGCTCCACCTAGTGCTGGGGAGACACAGGAACCTTTGAGGACAAAGTCCTGTTCATACTGACAGTGCCAAATATTACTAAGTTATTAATTTGTTCTTATTGAAAAGTAAAGATTAAACTCCTATCTATAGCTTTTTTTTTTTTTTTGGTACCGGGGATCGAACTTGGGTCCTTGAGCTTGTGCAGCAGGCAGTGAAACCACTGAGCTATATCCCCAGCCCCCTTCTATAGCTTTTTAAGAAGTCATTTTGTGGTATTTCATTTTTTGCGGGGGAGTATAATTTCCATAGACCTGTTTCTAGGTTCTCACCCTGCATGTTGCTGCAGTTCAGTGCTTCTTCAAAGCATTGTCTGAGATCTGGTTCCTCAGAAGGGCGATTTTTAAACTGTGCATGAAGGAGATTTAGTGAAGAAATGTTCCAGGAAAAACTGGTAAGAACGTGACATTTTCGCTGTCATTGCCTCCATCCTCCCCACAATTCCACAGAAGGGGTAAAATACAAAGGAGACTCAGGAGAGCTGATCACAGACCAGGAGGGATCTGGGGCACACCTCACCCCAGGAGGTGGATGGGAAGCAAGAAGCACCAAGGGACAATATCAAGAAGTAACATCTCCAGAAGGTACCTAGCTCGATCCCACCGGGATGCTCTGAGCCAATGTGAATTCCAACCCAGAGACACCCTCATCGAGGAGTGGCACTGTAACTCACTGACCAAGAGCCACTCTTGGTGGGACATATGGTCCAGGCACCCAGTCTGAATGCTTCAGAAAATAGGCTTCTGGAGCCTGAGGATTGTCCTCTGACCAAGAGGCTCAAATTCAGCGGCCTGGGAGTGAAAATAACAGAGGCCCAGTGGTAAGAAGATGAACCGAGGGGCTGATGGCCTTCCCGGCTGAGGTGTTAGGACTCCAGGGTCTGCTTGGCAGGGCTGAGCCCTCTCCACCATCCCTGTGCTTCCTCATCCTGTCTGAGACCACACTGAGACCCATTTCCTGGACCCCACACCATGGCATCTACAAGATCCTTGGGCTGAAGAAAGAGTGAGGCCAACATTTCCTTCTTGGCGTTGGTCACACAGCCTGGCCTCTGCTTCTCTTCCGTTTCTTTATCCAGAGACTGTCTGCCTAGGACCTGCCATGTCTCCATTGCACAGCCCCAGGTACAGTGCTGCCATCTCACCCACGGCTTTCCAACTCTTGCAGGTCTGTTGCTCTTTTTTGAACCCAAGGGTTCCTTTAAGATGAAAGGCTGCCACATTCTCCCGGCTCCTTGCGACTTCATACTCCTGCTCCCAACACATACACACACACACACACCTGGGGTAAAGGCCCTGACTCCAGTGTGGAGACACTGGGCCCCACATTTGCTGACCCCAGTCCTCTCTCCTCAGTCCCCACCCCTTTGAGCTCAGCCTGCCCTGGTCACAGCCAGACACAGCTGTCTCCAGCCTAGCTCTCTGCTTCCTTACCAGACATGCAGCTTGGGTGCCCACCTCCCAGTAGAGCTGAGGTCCAAGCCCTGGCCAGAAGCCTCTCTCAAACTGTTTCCTGTCATTGTGCGCACCCTGCCAGCACAGTGGGTGCTGCAGGAACTGGTGGCCCAGAGCAGAATGAATTCTTTGTCATTTAAAGACACAACCTGTACTATGCAACATGCTGGGAAGGAGCTGAGAAACCGGAAGCTGGAGGCTGCCTCCCACTCCCGGAAATCTTCTTTGGCCCCACCCTGAATCATTCTACCCTCCTTCCATGAGACCTGGCTGGGTCCTAGTGCTGGAACTCACCTGTGCCCTCGAATGGAGAGCGTGAGCCAGGTCACCTCTGAGCTCCCCATGTTACTGGGCTCCCAGCTCTCCCTGAGTGGGTGGCAGCTCCTCTGCAGGGAGCTTTTAGGTCTTGAGGCCTTGCCTCTTGATGAGGAACTCGGGCCCCAGGGTTCACCAAGGCTTCTACTGACACCCATGTGACATCGCTGACATCATCCCCTATATGTGAGTCCTGTGAACCCAGCTTGGACCCAGATACAGGCACAGTGGGAGTACGGTGACCATGTCCAGGTGTGGAGATGCCCCAAGAAGATGAGTAGACGTGTCCCTTGCACTCAGGGGATGTGTGACTGAGAAATTGCTTACTCACCCACAAATCACCACTGTGAAATGTCTCCCCCACCTCATCAGCATCAGACCACATGTCTCTCTCTTTTTTGTGGCACATAGATTTGACTCTGAGTAAAATATGTGGAAAGAATTAGGGGCCCAGAGGTGGTGGCTTTGGAGCCAGAGGCAGGCTGCAACCGTAGCAGTACAATCTGGCATCCTGCTGAGGGGCTGTGCCTGCGTCATGGTTCAGAGTACATTCAATGATTTCAGCGAAGGTTCATCTGGGACCTGTTGGTGAAGTCGCTGATCTCATCCTGAGTGATTCTTCCATCCCTGCCCTCTCTCGTCCTGGTGCAGGGTGGGGTGCCCTCTACCTGAAGCTTTAGCTCTTCCTACCACATCCTGTTCTGTCTGCTAGTCTCGCTCCTCCAGGAAGGGGGCACTCCTTCTGGGGGGAGGGCTCCTTTGAGTCACCCAGCACAGCAGGTGGGAGGGGCCACACAGTGGTTCAGAGCGAAAACGTGAGAGCGTGTGCAGGAGAAACCAGCCTTGAGTGTCCAGCTTCCGTGCCATGGGAGGGAGACATTATTTTTCTCAGGGAAAGACCAAGAAACAACTTTCCTGCACCACTCTATGGAGGGGAGGCCAGGAGGTGTATCTGGGCGTCCAAGAGAAGGGGTGCTGGTCCTTCCCCTTCACACCCTATGTTCCCCCAAGCAGGCACCACACTTCCCTCCGGTGCCCCTACTCACTCAGCCTGCTCATCAGTAAGAGTCAATTTGAATACAGCATTTCCATGCTTCATATTTTTCTATCCTCTGTACCTTATAAACAATGCCTACATATTATTGATAAAATCAGGAAAATAATCATGACTTTTCTAACTATGCAAAGGGTAGATTTTTCTGTTAGCTGACTACAGCTGGTTCAGTTACAGGGAGCCATGGGGAAGTCTCAGTGCAGGTCATAGCAAGTTCTTGGCTTCTGGTCACTGTCTCTCTCTGCATGTCACTGTGGAGTAGTTTGATCACATGGATCACGCCTTTGTGCCCTTTGACATCTAAATTCCTGCATATTCCTAGGTACAGTGATGGATCATTTATTTTCCTCTTACTCTGGCACATAATTTGCTTTTTATTACTTGTTATGATTTTATAACTAAATATCCACTGTACTCCTTGCACAGTAAGTTGTACTAAAAGTTACACAAATGAAAGGGAAATTCTCAGGCTCCATGGAGACTACCATGAAAATATTTGCATAAATCTTTTAGGCATGTAAATGAGCACATGAATAATTTTATATTTATATATATTTAATAATGTTATACTTATTTTCATTTTTGCTAACTCTCTCTGCTTCCACAGTCCCTATGATAGTTCTCTCCTCTTCAAATACAGCCTTGTGTGAATGATTCACACATTTTCTGCATGCATTCTTGCATGGTTATACTCACAATGAACTCACACACTGTGCTTCTGGTGTGTTTATTGTATCATAAATTAATATTATCTATACTTTTCTTGTCCTTGTTAATATTTTGAGGTAAATAATGATAAGGGTATCTTCCAACTTTTCATCTGTTTCTTTATCAGTGGGCTTTCATTTACAGTTGTCCCCCACTACAAAATTTCACTGGGATGGGTCTCTAGAAGTGAGATAGCTGAAAAGATAATATTTTATTTAATTCAGTAGACATTGCCACAGTCCTGTCAAAGAAAGTTGTAAAAAAAATTTGTAATTTTTGCCAAAAAATAAGTTTAAAAATCCCTTCACATGCACTTCACTTTTGCCAACTCGTTGGGGTGAGAAATGTCATATCACTGTTACTTTAATTTGCATTTTCTCTGATTACTTGTGAGACTGAGTATCTGCTTTCTGATTCATGTTTAATTATCAAATATTTTCATTAAGCAGCAGATTTGAGGCAAGCCTAACAGGCACCCATATGGGCAACCCTGGGGTGAGGCAGCTGCTTAGCATTTTGTGGTAATTGCTTCAGATGCTTGTTCTATTCCCTTTACTTTCTGACAATTCTCCTCTCTCCTCCTCCTCCTTCCTCTCTGAATCTGTTTTGAAGAATTCAGCCATGTCAGTTGCCTGCCTCTTTCTTCTAAAGACAACCATCCTTCAGAGTTGGGTGCATCCATCTAGGACTTTTAAAAATTACTTATCTATTTATTCACAAACAAAATATATTAATACTTTGAGTTATAAAAATATGCACAGCATTTTCAATTCAATGTTATATTTTTAGAATTCTGCATCAAGGTCATTTAAGTTCTCTAATAGGTTCCTCTGTATGACTAAATCAGTTTGTTAATTTCTCTACTAAATATAGCTTTCCTGCTTTTCACTATTGCTCACAGAGCAATGAATATTCTTGTATATGTCTCTGTATTAGTTAGCTTTCCTGGTGCTGAAACAAAACACTTGACAATTCCAATTTAAGGGAGAAGAGATTTAATTTGGCTCACGGTTTCAGAGGTATCAGTCCATGGTTGGCTGGCTCCAAGGCAGGAACATCATAGCGGAAGGGTGTGGTAGAGCATAGCTGCTTACCTCATGGTGCCAGGAAGGAGAGAACAGGGCAAATGCCAGAGAAGAAAGATCCAGGGACCAGATATAGTCCCAAAGGTCATGCACTCATTACCAGATACACCCAGAATTGTACTTTACTAATTCAGATGTCATCAAATCTATCAAGTTAATAGGCAAGATTAACTCAGTCTCTCTGGATACCTGTGGGAAGTTTCATGGAGTTACAATCACTGTCCCAGGATTTGCGCAGCTTTGACATTCCTGATACCACCTGGTGCACTCCCAGCAATCAACTGATTTCCCCTCACCTAGGAGGAGAGCCCATTCCTCCATAACCTCACCAGCAACTATGTTTGCAGACTTAGTCAATCTGAATGCCATAGTTATCTTGTTTTAATTTTTCATCTCCCTTAATTATCAATGAAGTTAAGTTATTCTAACAGAATTAACATTATTTGAGTTTTTATGAATTGACTATCTATTGCGGCATATTTTAAAGAGTTGATTAGTGAGGTCTGGGCACGGTGCCACATGCCTATAATCCCAGGGCTTGGGTGGGTGAGGCAGGAGGATCACTGTGAGTTCAAGGCCAGCCTGGGCCACAGGGCGAGCTCACACCCAGCCTGTATCACACAGTGAGACCCTGTCTCAAAGTAAAAAAAAAATTTCTGAGAATTCTTCATATATTCCGAATACTATTTATTCTGTTAGATATATAAATTGCAAGTGTTTTCTACCAGTTAATTGAGTTTCATTTGCATTTTTGTGTCTTTTTATTGAGTTTGAGCTTATCAATATTTTACTTCATAGTCATCTTTGTGCCTGCTTTAAGACATCCTTGCTGACTTGATTTTATAAATATGTTTTCCAAGATTTTGTCTTAAATGTCCTACATACATTACTTTTAACAATGAGATATTTTCACCTGTGTAGAATTTATTTTTTTCTACACAAGAGTGATTGAAATATATGGTGAATGTTTAAATAAAAAACTTTATTACAGTAAAGGGCACATGGCCACTAATCCCCCTCAAAATACTCCCTTCACTCAAACACACTAATCACATTATTCTTATCTTTTGCAGAGCAGTTCTGGAAATTCATGTTTTTTTGAGGTGTGGTAAAACACACAGTGAATGCTGTTGCCAAGTGCCATCCAATGGAAAGGCAGGCTTGTAAAAAACATGGCATGTCCTTATCCACCTTATTCTTTTGGCTCTTCCGCAAAGTCAAAATTAACATGAAAGGTAAATGTTTTGAATTGATTTGGACATGGAGACAGCCAGGATACACACATGAAAGAGGACTTCCAGAACTGCTTCAGAAAGTGGCAAGAACGACAGTGTGTTTGAACCAAGGGGCAGTATTTTTAGGGGGGTTAATGGCAATGTGTTTTTTACTCTAATAAATTAAAAACATAAGCACTGTCTAGTTTTCAAACATGCTTTATTTTTTTTTTTTTTTTTGGTACCGGGAGTTGAACTTGGGTCCTTGTGCTTGCAAGGTAGGCAGCGCAACCACTGAGCTAAATCCCCAGCCCCCACGTGCTTCATATTTTAAGACAAGCATACCATTATTTCTTTTCCTGTGTACACGGCCCCAACACTGTTTATTGAAAGCCTCTCTGATCCCCGTAATTATGAACATTAAGTCTTCCCAATAAGACTCCTATCTGATATGTATGGATATCTAGGGACTTTGTTGTGTTCTATTGATCTTGTTTCTAATCTCCATGCCAAGCCCACAATTTCAATTATTAAACTTCTCCCTCTCTGGTAGGAGGAACACTTGTTCTTTTTCCTCTTTTCTTCTCTTCATCTTTATATCTTATTCAGTAAAATACATTGCCTGTTGTGTTTCCTTTTTATTCCACAGAAAATTTGGAATCATCTAGATGCATTCTACAAAAAATTCTGCTGAGATTATTTGAACCCTGACTTTATTAGACAAGACTTGAGTACAATGTAGTTTAATGTGCTCTTCTTGAGTGAATGGTTTGGTGACCTTTGTCTTCTGTATATACCTTGCTCCTATCAATATGGGACCTTCCCATCACCCCAGCCTTTGTCCCCGTCCTTCCCTCTGTCCTGTGGTCAGGCTGGTCCCTGGCTTTGCTGGACTTTCCAGAATGCATTTACATGCTCTGTGTGCCTGGCTTCTGCTCTGCACAAAGCTTTTGTGTCTTTTGTGTTGTTGCTTCTGTTAGCAGTTTATTCGCTGTTGTGGCTGAGTACTGTTCTTTGGTGTGCCAGGATCTGCATATCTGTCCCCCATCTATGGACACTTAGGTTACGTTAATCCCTGGTGATTGCACCTGAGGCTGCAATGAATATTGCTGAGGGTCCTTGTGTCAACATTCGTTCCATCTCTCCTGCGAAGGGACAAGCTGTGGAAAGCCAGGTTGCAGGGTGAGTGATGCCTAACATCACAAGAAACCACTGAATGGTTTGTACAGCGGCGAGGCTGTACTGCTTTGCCCATATGAGAGTTCTATTTCTCCTATATCCTGGACAGTTGCTAAATTTTAGTCAAATGTTAGAATATCTCATGGAGTTTTCCTTGGCATTTCCCTGATGACTAATAATACTGACCGTTATTTTCATGTGCTTATTTGCCCTCTGTAGTTTTGTTTTTGAGTTAGACTCCTGCTATGTCGCTCAGGGTAGCCTCAAAGTCTTGGGCTCAGGTGATCCTCCTGCCTCAGCCTCCTGAGTAGCTGAGACTATAGGTGTGTATCATTGTAGCTAGCTGGCCTCTGTACATCTTCTGTGGCATAATTCGAACGTGTATTTCAAATATTTTTTGCCTATTTTGTGCTAAATTGTTTGTTGTATTAAATTTTAAGTGTTCTTTAGATATATGATTTGTAATTGTTTCTTCCCAGCCAGTGGCTTATGTTTTCATTCTCTTAAAAGTATCTTTTGAGAAGTAAATGTTTTATATTATATGTTCAGTTTGTCAATTTACTTTTTTTGATAGGTCATATGTTTGGTGTACCATCTAAGCTGTCTGCATCCAATTCACAGCCACACAATTTCTCCTATGTACACTTTAAATATGTGCATTTTATGTCTGTGATCAGTCAGTAAAGCCAAGGGTCTTCAAGTAGTCCTCTTTCAACAGAGAAAAAATAGAATTTGTTAGTATTTATTAGTAATTTAATTCTGTGAATTTTTTAAAAAAGTAATGAGTGTTTGGAAAGGAAAGGGCTTTTGAGTGAGACCTGAGATCAGAGCTTGGTTCTACCACTTCCTTCTGGTACATTCTCAGATAAGTCACTTAACCAGTTTCCTATATAACCCAGGAGTAGTAACCACAGATTACAGATCTATAATGATTAAAAAAGAAGTATTTGTAAAGACATTCCTAAAGAGCCTTGCCTTACACAGGAGCTCAGGAATTGTGTTTTCTCTTCTATCCTAGGTCACTAGAGTCCCAAAGGTGGCCTGTTAATACCTATGAGTGACTCTGACACAGTGTGACCCTAAGGAAGGGTGCAATGCCAGATGTCCCCAACCCCGAGGGCAGGTTCCATGAGCAGGTCCATTATAAAGCCGGCCTGGGGGTTTAGGGTTCAGAGCAAAGTCATTTTTATTTTACTGAAAATTTCAGAGGCAGTTACATTAGTTATACATATACACACCGACTTAATAACTGTTAGTCATGGAGAACATTCAAGAATTACAAACAATGACTTATCCACAGCACAGTTCACATCCATAAGAAGAAAGGTTAAGAGAGAGATGATTAAGTGCTTGTTGTTCACTGAAACCTGCTTGTGAGATCTTTTTAAGAAAACTGATTGTTAGATGAAGCAAGCTGCTCTGCTCCTGCCCAGCCTGTCAAGCCTGGGTTTTGCTAGTTGGTAGCCCCTGGGCTTTGGCTGGTTTCTGGACCATAAAGCAGCTCTGGCCATGAGACCCAGGTGTGCGGTGTGAAAATGTGCGCATGCCCTGTGTGGCACCTCTTCCAGTTCCCCTGGACCCCAGGCAGCGGTGCAGGCAGACATGAGGGTGCTTATGGTTCCTGGTGCATGAGATCCAGTAGGGATGGGGAAGCTGGACTCCTAGCAGGTTCGGACCAGCAACATCCTGACCAGCCCCCTTTCCAGTAATACAAAGAGCGCATATGTTCTATCACTGGCCACCTGGCTGGTTCCTGTTTAAGTGACAGGTGATAACTGTTATGAGCAGATGGCCCTCATGGGTGAGCAGGCATGGTTTGCACACAGCTCATGGCTGGCCCTTGTGTGTGGGACAGCGAGCCTTCCTCAATGCCCGGGGCCTGCCTCCTCCTGTGCCAAGCTGTTTGGAGAACTGATACTGGCAGGTGTGGCTAACCTGGGGACATAATCGCTGTACTGATGCAGCAGACCCCAGTGTAAGCTGTTAGGGACTGGCACCTCCCCTCCCCACGGCACTGTTCTCTAGTAATGAAGTAACCAGAGGGCTGAACCTGATATGTTGGGAAGTGAAGGAGAACGTGGCTCCTGTGATGGCCTCTCGCTCCCCGAACAGAGCTAACAACAAAGCCAGAGCAGAGGGACATGCAGGCAGCGTGTTCTAGAACCTTCCCAGCCACTATCACCATTACTGGCCAGTCCTGGTGGCGCCTCAGTATGTTGTCGCTGATGGCAGTGACGGTGGGACCCTCAGCCTGAGGAGAAGCTGGGGAACATCCAGGAGACAGGAACCAACTCACTGCTACAGGAAGCCCCATGCCTCCCCTTTCTCATCTGGCAATGACCCGTCTCTGGCAGGAGGGGGCCTGGCTGGGCACGGGCTGCAGGCCAAGCAGACATCAGGGCCCACCAGCACCATGGCCTCCTGGGCCAGCCAGATGGGTATGGGGGATTCTTTTCCAAACCAGGTCACTAAGCCCAGTTCAGGGGTGTGTTCTTATGCCCTGGTGAGCTCCGCCCAGTCCTAGGCTTCTCCCTGTCACTCCTCATCTACTTTCTTACTGTCTACAAGACGGCTTCTGAGAATCACAATGAAATGCAGAGTGGGGACAGAAAAGACATGGGGCTCATACCCACCCATCAGACTCCACTCTGGTCACCGCCCAACTCCCAGGACAAGACAGGGAGGGAGGAGGTCAGGCCTTGGTGGTTGGTGATCACTACTCTCCTTATGCCGTGCCTCCCAGGACCAGGAATCCTTCACTGCTGAGGTCAGAGAAGCAGATGGGAGGTGGGTGGGAGCAAGGTTTTCTCTGCTGGTTACAGATCCCTCAGGGTCCAGCACAGACCACCAGGGCAGCAGCACAGTCGGCTGCTCTCTGGTGCCCCCAACTGTCCTCTGACATGCAGAGGGCAGAAGTGAACCTTCCAAACTCACAAGCTAAAGGCCACACCAAGTCTATTTCCCTTTCACCAAGAAATACTTCTTTGCTCCTAAAGCTATTTTTATGCCTTTTTTGGGGGGAAAGATTATGCTTGTTGCCCAGAGCAAGCCCAGCGCTAGGCACTGAGAGGGTGCTGGTTGGCACCAGGAGCCCAAGCTGGGGCTGCCCGTGGTTACTCCCATTTCCCCAGCAGCAAGAGCTCCTCTGAGGACAGAGCAAACACATGCATCTACACCCAGGACCCGATTACCACTGTCTACATGAGGACTAAAAGCTGCTTCTACAGACTTCAGGGCTGGCCCTCAGCTGGTCTCAGAATGGGGACCACAGAAGGCCAGGTCCCAGGGGAGGGCATCCTGCTGAGGAAGGCTGGCTTTTGACAGGTCAAAGGCCTGGGCACCAGGCAGCGCTCCCAGGGGCCAGAGCAACGGCCCTACTCCTCCCTGTACTTGGGCTTCCTCCATTCATTCATTTTCCTGACCTCTGGGACCTATTGGCAAGGACACGGTGCTGTGCAGTGTCTGCAGGGACTCTTGGAGGGACCACAGCTCTCCCAAGGGTGGGCTCCTCTGTCCCACGTGGGCATCAGAGGGCTGATGGGTGGCAGTGGGAAAACAAGGTGACTGGTGGGAAAAGAGGCCAACAAGGGAGACGGAGACAGCCCTCACCTGGGAAAGGTGCAGGAGGATGCAGGGGACTATAAAAGCCAAACACAGTAAGCCAGGGACCTTGGGCTAAGTGGGCAGCAGGCGGAGGCTTCTGGAAGTCAGCCAGTACTCCTGTTTTGAGTAAACCGAGGACTCAGGGCCCCAGAGACTATGTGGGAGGAGCCCAGTCCACTGCCTCACAGACCTGCACTCTCTGTGTCCCTCTGGGGGACAGAGCATCAGGTGCCCTCTCCACACAACAGCTGCTCCTGTCCACTCCAGGACATGGCCCAGGAGGCCAGGCATTCTGTCCCTGCTGTCAGTGAGAGATGTAAATGATGCCTGGGGCTCTGAGAGGAGGAAAGGCTGCTTCTCTTGCATGGAGGAGCTTGGTTCTGAAGCAGAGGCACAGACCAAATAACTGACCCCTCACAGTGAGTAGGTCCCCAGCCCCGGCTCCTGGTGACACTGTGGAAGGGCCAGCCTGTCGGTCCCCCTCCCTGCCGCCCTGAGCCAGCATTCTTGGTGAGGGCACTGCTGAGCACTGGGAGGGGCAGGGGGGTGCGTATTCTCGTTCTTACCCTCCTTATGGTCTGGATTCTACGCACCCACTCTGGCCACACACAACAGACACGAGGCACAACACACAAAACACACACATGTGTCTCACCACACAAAGCACAAACATCCACGTCACAATGGGCCCACAGGCACAGCAGCAGGGCAGTGGGCATCCCCAAGTCCCCACACTCCTCGGCTCCAGGGTGTGACAAAGGCCCTGACTCTCCCTGCCTCTTATCCCACCCCAGGCCACCAGCTAGCAGGTGTGAAAAGCAAGCAGAAGCCATTCCAGAGTCCCAGGCAGGCCCGCTGCTGCTCTGAGTTTCAAGTGAACTCCTCCTGGTGTACATCGCTTACAAGGGACTATTCATAGCTGAGTGTGAGGGCCAGAGAGCTCACCTCCTGAGCACACACAGATAAAATGCAATAAATACAACCAAGCCCCAGACGTCCAGCAGGGCCCTGGTCAGTAGCAACAGAGAAGCCAGAGCTGTGGGTGAGAGCCGAGTAGCGCCATGCCTGGGGGTGCGCAGGGGTGAGGGCACTGTGGTGGGGTCCTGCAGCAGGGCAAGCTGGTGTCGATGTCACAGCGCGGTGGTGGCCCTGCACAGGGGAGCCTTGCTCTGCCCACAGCTACTCAGAAAAGGGTGGGAACATGCCTAGGTCGGCAAAGTCCTCGATGTTATAGTTGCCAGTCCCCTGGGTTGGGTCTCCTGGCATAGGCAGCATGTCCTGCAGAAGAAAAGAAAGCAAGCCATGGGGGTCAGTGTCTTTGCCCTGCAAACCAGGCACATCCCCGAGCCCCACCTGCCACTCACCCTTGAGGCCACCTGTCTAGTGGGAGGCTGGGAAAGCTTCCCAGCCTGCAAGGCGGGGTCCCTGGGGACTGTTTAATTGGGGCTGTTAGGCCAGCAGGTGACACCTTTGTCCTCTGACACTGGGCCTTGGAAGAAGGAAGGCAAGAGAGACCCAGCCCAGCACCTCACAGACAGCAAAACACAACAGAAATGTAATCTGGTGGGACAGAGCAGGAGTGTGGAGATCTCAAGGGCAGGGCCACATCCCCAAGGCTCAGACTCCAGTTCCCCAAGATGCTCTGCCCTTCAAGTGCTCTGGACTCAGACTACCCATCCAGAAAACAGGAGCAGCAATTCCCAATGTCTCACTGGGCGTCTTGTCAAAGCCCAGCTCCTGTGATCATCTGTGAGAAGAGAATTCTGTGGACAAATAAGTTTGGGAAACAAGGCATACTTGGCCTACCTCCTAGAATTCTAGTCCTCACTGGGATAATAAAGGTTCTGATATGTCCTGCAGCAAAGAAACTGAGCAACTCTGTTCAACCAGTGTCTCATAAACTTATTTGACCAAGAATTCCTTTTAGCATCATGACCTTGGTTAGGAAATTCTGCCTGGTGAGGCCTCTCAGGAGGAGCCCAGAGTCCCAGCTGTGCAGAGAAGGAGCCAGAGACTGGGCCAGGGCTCCCTGAACACTGAAAAGGGCACTGCCTCGGTGGGCCCCCAGGGGACACCTGGCTCTGGACCTTCTTCTGTGAGGATGTTTCTTGCTCTGGCCTCAGGGCAGCTCAGGATGAGGATGAGGCAACTGAGGCATGGACCCTCAGGAAGGAGGAAGCCATCTGAGGAACTCAGATGTGGCTGCCTCCCTCAACTTGCCTTGCACTGGGACAGAGTTGTGGGGCTCTGGCTGAGGGACAGTGGGCCCACAGCCTTCCCAGAGCCTTCAGGGAAAGCGTTCTTGCTGAGCTACAGCACTGGGGTTGGAGGCAATGCCCATCCCCACTGCCCGGGTCTGCCCCAGTCACATGGGAAACCAGGCCTGTCTTGACCAGTGGCCACCCTGAGTCAGGGCCTGCTGGCCTGTCCTGGGTACAGTGCAGGGGGAGGCAGCAGGGCAACTGGAGGCCTGTACTCTGGGGGCCCTATGCACCTGCCCAGGCCAGGCCCTCAGCCTCTGCTCTGCACCTCTCCAGGCAGCCCCGGCACGGGCCAGAGAGGGGCTCCCAGTGCAGCCTCCCCTGTGTGTATTGCACCACAGGCACCTGCGGCCATTCTACCTCTGCCTCTCTCTAGCCCAGGGCAGCCAGAACTCACACTGGCTCACTAGGGGCAGGCAGCGTGCGGCAGGAAGAGGGGGAAAGGAAGCAGAGAGAAGGCGCAGGTACCTAGGAGAAGGCGGTGCTCGCTCGATTTACCTGGAACACTTCAGTCTGGCCAGGCTGCTGATGGGAGTGCTGCTCACCGCTCTGCTGCCCGTGGTGCTGGCTCTGCCACTGCGACCAGACCTCGGAGGGCCGCCCCTGGAACTGCCCGCTGCTCTGTCCACTCTCAGCTGAAAGAGCCGACGCACGGGACACTGCCTTAAAAGCTGCCCCTGGCTCCGCGTCACCTAAGAACCACCATGGCTTGGAGGACCCAGTTGGTTCCCTCTTCCTATGACCTGGAGCATCCCCCATTCCTGCACATTGAGGGCTCCCCACACCCGCTCCTGAAAGACATTTGCTGCACAGTGCCTCTCCCACTTACTCTGACTGAAAGAAGATGAGCCAGGTAGGAGGAGAGACTGGGAGGCCTCAGCTCTCCATGAGACATACCCACCAGCTGACCACGGATGTCCTCCAAGCCCCAGAGCCTCCCACATTTTTTGTACCCACTCGTGGAGGCCTTGGTCCTAGGATCCTGGAGCAGTAGGACACCCATGGAATCCACAGTGAATAAGAGAAGCCCCCTCTTCACAGGGCAGCCCTGCCCTCCAGATGCCCCTGCCACGGGCCGCTCTCCTGATACCAGTACTGGGGCAGAGGTTTCCCAGGTCTTCTGAGAACCACCAGCCTCACACAAGGCCTCCTAACCTCCAGATGGGCCACCCAGTGTCCCCCAGGCCCTGCTGAGGCACCACCACCTCCCTCCTGCCCAGCTCTGGCTGAGAGCTTCTCTGTGGGCCTATGAGGAAAAAATCCAGGCACTGCTCAGATGGAAGACAAGCTCCTCTGCAAGGATCAGCAAATCAGTTTACAAATGAGAGCGGCTTTGCTTCTGTCTACAGTTTATGAAAAATACCCAAGTGGGACAATAGCAAATAGAAGAATGAGTAGAACGTGGTCTAAAATGTCTTTGAGATTTAACCAAAGAGAATTCCTAAGGAAAAATAGCCTTTAAGGCGGATATAGCAAGGCACATCAAGCACCTTAGGTACTTTTCCCATTTTAAATCATTAGACAACACTGATCAAGCAGTGTTCATCAGGAGGGGTGGCGGGCTCTGCATCCTGCCCAGTCTTGCCCTTTCCCAGAGCCAGGCTGACCACAGGCAAACCTCACACATACCCCTCCTGGTCCCAGTTACCCTCAAGCGAAGTAGGAAATGCTCAGGGGCAGTCTACACCCACCCTGCACATGCTGCCTGAGATACAAAGGGCTTCAATACAACACATGCTCCTGAGTAACTCCTCTTCATGATGAGAACACACAGCAAAGAGTTCTGTAAAATGCAGGAGGGTGTACCCTCCCTTGCTGCAGCCTGACACCCAAGCCCACTGCGCCGAGGGGATTCTGCTGCAGAATAAGCCCCAGAGGCAGGCAGTGAAAGGCCTGATCTGAACTGACTAGATAACGAGCATGACCTCCTGGAGATCTAAGTGCAGATGGATGTTATTTGGCGGCGGTGCACACATAGGTTTCTTTCTGGAAGGAGCCCAGTGGTCCCCAACATCCAAAGGCCATGTGTGTAGTCACACTAGCTGGGTTCTTTTATGTGTGACTCCTGAGCAAAACCTAAGTGGCTGCCGCTGTGGCTGGACACCTGGGCCACCAGCCAGGCTGGGTATCCTGGTAGATTGTGTTACCGGCAGCCACCACCTGGGCCAGCTGGGAGGCTTCCAGAACCTGGGTCAGAACCTTGAAGAGCTTGTGCTTTCTTTCCTACGTTATGGAGTCAGGGTGGCATCTTCCTTCCTTTTTCTGTTTTTTTTTTTTTTTGGTCCCAGGGATCAAACTCGGGTCCTCATGCTTATGCAGCAGGCAGCAAAACCACTGAGCTAAATTCCCAGCCCCTTCCTTCCTTTTAACTGAAGTTTGATGCTATAATTTCAGTCTTGGTAAGTAACATTTTTCTCTGTATGCCCTTGGCTGATTTAGATATTGCCCTAAGACTCAAGGCTCATTTGAGGTTCTGCTCAGAGGTGGCCATGGGATTGGGCTTAGCTCAGTATCTAAGCCAAGAGTGACAGTGCTAGCCCCAGAGGACATGTGCCAATGTACGGAGGCATTTCTTATTATCCTAAATAGTAGAACACTAGCAGGTAGAGGCTGAGGCTGCTGCTAAACACCCTACAGTAAAAGATTGCCCTTCCCACAAAGAATGATCCAATCCCCAAGTCTACAGTGTAGAGGTTGAGATAAAGTCAACAGAGAACACCAGAGGGGCAGCTCATTCTCTTATAAATGCCTTCCAGGGCCTCTCAGCAGGGACCATCCACTTCCCAGCCTTTCTGACTGGACCTCACCTTCCCAGCGCTAACTAGTAGGAACAGAGAGGTCTGCAAATGTTTCAGACTATGGTGATTCTGTCCTCTCCCTCCCTGAGCGCCCCCTCTCCTGCTCCTCTGTAATTATGCATCCTAATTTTCACCTTGAGAATAGCCAGACACATCCTTCCATTTCCCTCTCTAAAGTCAGTCTGGCTGCATGGGGCAGGCCAGGTGGGTGTGGCTCTCTTAAAGAAGGGTGATGTCACAGATGTGTTTCTTGTGCTTTTAGTTCATCTGCCATGACCTGACTTGATCCGTGTAGACCTGACACGATTTATGTCATGCATGAATGAGCTTCTTTAGCTACCTCGTCCTGAACTGAAAGGCATGAATAGGGAGGCATGGACGGGTCTGTGCTTGCTGGTACCCAGAAGCAAACTGCTAAGAAAGTATTATGCTACCTTAGCAGAAGTTAGGGAATGAAAACCTGGCCTCTGCCGGACCTGGAGCCACTTCTGTTTCCTGGACCTTTGTGCTTGGTTCCTTGCATTTCCGTAAGAAACACGATATTGATGAGCAGATGTCTGGTGGTAGTTCAGACAGAGAAGCTGACAAGTGGAGACACAGGTCATACACACCTCTGCTAGCTACCAGCTTATTGCCTCACAGCTCTAAATTCCCCTCCTTGCTTGCTTTATGATCCTCCAAACCACTGGTTCCCAACCTTTTCGGCACCAGGAACCAGTTTCATGGAAGATAATTTTTCCATGACGGGGTAAGATGGTTTGGGGATGATTCAAGCACATCACATTTATTGTACACTTTACTTCTATTTTTATAACACTGTAATATATAATACAATAATTACGACTCAACCATAATGCAGAGTCCGTGAAAGCCCTGAGCTTGTTTTCCATCAACTAGATGCCCTCGTCTGGGGGTGATGGTATACAGTGACACCTGCTGTGTGTTGTTGATATCCAGTCTACTCTGTAATCTCATTTTGGTTGCTGTCACTGAAGAAAACCCTGCTTCACAAAGATAGGATGTTGGAAATGGAAGCAGGCTTTTCAGTGATCTTGTGGCAGTCTCGGGATATTCCTCCTTGACTTTAATCCAAAAGGCATGGAGATTTGAAGTTGTCTCAAACACACTTTGAAGGCCACATTCATTTTTTATTTCATGCAATCAATCCTCTTCCAGCATGAACAAAGTCCGTCCACCTGGCTTATTCACAAATGAGTTGCGGACCCATTCCTTCCAGTTCAGAGTCTTTCGCAGTTAGGAAGTAATGCTCATACTATTTTGAAAGCTGAGATAAGTGATCGTGCACCAGCTGGGAGAAAGAAGGCCCTGGCTCAGTCTCTTTCAAAATCTCTGCTAATGTTGAAACATCAAAAATCCCAAGGTTCACTCATCATATCCACAATTCCAGTTTGGCTTTGAATGCAGCTACTTTATCGCTGACTTGAACACAGTTTCATTCTCCTCTGAAGTGACAGACTGACATCATTGAGCAAGTTGAATATGCTAGTGTCACACGATTAAGTTCATTCTATGTCACTGAAGTGTGTTACCAGTGGTGACTGTTTTTCTAAAAGAAATCTCTGGAGTAACTCTCCTAATTCAGAAACCACAGCCAGTGATCTACCTTTAGAAACCCACCTCACTTCTGGGTATAAGGGGAAACACATGTGCTCTGCATCCACCTCCTCACAGAGCTTCACAAACAGACATTAACAGCATGTACTTTATGGATATGTTGATATTTCAATCACATTCTGTAAAACATTATTAAGCTTAGATGACATTTTTCAGGTAGCCAGCATTTCTCTATGGACGACACAGTGTGTATACTCATATTCAGAAGTAACCTCTCTGACCTGAGTAGTGAAGCCAGAAAGCTGTCCAGTCATGGCAGCTGCTTCTTCCATACATATACCAACACAAAATGACCAGTTCACTTTTCCTGATATGTAATCATTAAAGACATGAACAGTTCTGCAGCTATGGTGTTGGCTGGCAATAAAAGTACACACAACATATCCTCGTACACCTCCTCCTGAAAAACATACTGCACAGAAAGAAGCATTGTTTCTTTGTCGTTAAGAGTTTATGTTGGTGACTCACCAACTTACAATTCTTACCACAGTGACTCCTTAATCCTCTCTAACAACTGTGCCTTAAGATCCTCTGCTATTTCAAGTTGTCTAGTTACAGTGCTAGCCAAAAGAGAAATACATGCCACCTTTGGAACCAGCCTGTCCTAATAGTTCATGACAATGTCCTCAGCAGGAGGTAGGATCAACTCTTCATCAACAGGAAAGGGCTTCTTAGCTTCAGCAATGCCGTTAGCCACTAAGAATGATGCTCTCAGCACGGACACATTTGATAAAGTGGTAGCCTTCAATGATTGCATCTCACATGTATTTTCCTCTGAAACTCTCTAAGAACTGTTTATTAGTGCAGTGTGTTTGCTCTCCACGTGGAGAAGCAGCTTTGAAGATTTCATGGCTTCATTGGCTAGCCTATCACCACATACTACACAAAGCAGGCTTGGAGAATGTAAGTTACTTGCTCAGTGAACCCATAATTTAAGTTAGATTCTTGGTATTTTCTTTTAAATGCAGTTTTCTTTTTGCTGGCAATCTTAGAGTCTTCTGCTGTCTCATCATTACGTCTTTCCTTCCTTTCAAAGAAGCTCTCCAGCACTGTTTATTTTTCACTCATTTTGGCTAGGGTTAGCTTGTGGGCTTATTGAAACTGTCACTAAAACAAGTAATGCTCCAATGAAAGTGGTAAATAAAATAACAGGGAGGTTACGCACAGACTAAAATAAGTGTTGGATTCTGACAAAGCTTGGCACAAGAAGCAGCTGTACAACTGAAGCACATCAATTCACCTGTCACTATACAGCGTGCCAGCAGATGTAGCTCAATTATCATTTTCCACTTACTAGTAGGTTTTTGATCTGAGTGTGCAAGTAATTGATTTATTATGGTCTCTGTGCAGTCAGACCTCTCTGCAAATGTTCATCTGGATTTGCAGCTGCTCCCCAGGACTAGCATCACCACCTTAGCCCCACCTCAGATCATCAGGCACTGGATTCTCATGAGGAGCACACACCTAGATCCCTTGCAATGTGTATTCCACAGTAATGTTAGAGCTTCTCTGAGAATCTAATGCTGCTGCTGATCTGACAAGAAGTGGAGCTCAAGTGGTGATCTGCGCAATAGTGAGTGGCAGTAAATACAGATGAACCTTCACTCACTAGACCACGGTTCACTTCCTGCTGTTTGTGCTGGCTCCTAACAGGCCACAGACTGTTACTGGTCCATGGCCCTGGGGTTGGCGATCTCTGCTGTAAACACATCTCCTGTGCCAGCTTTTGCAATATTATGTGCAGTCAATGGAGGGCGTTGGAGAGACAGGCTAGGCACAGCAGAGGAGGGGGCTTCTCCTCCCAGGCCAGATGGCTTTTTTAACAGCAATGAGCAAGTGCTCCAGGGGACTCACTTTTCACCCTGTTTCTCTGCCACCAGAGAGCTGCCTCCAGTTAGCCAGTCTACCTGAAGGCCCTGTTCTGTTTGTGGATAAATCTGGGCCACCTGATGGGTGGTATTTACAGATTCTGACCACCTGTACCTTCTAGAGATCTGCTCAGCCAGTGGACAGGCATCCCAGAGGTCAGCCGCAGCTAGTGCCCTGCAAGTCTGCCATTCAGTCCTGAATCCAGGAGGCAGTTGCACCTTCTCAAGGCTGAGCCTCAGGCTTTATAGGGCTGGTTCTCCTCTTCCAAGGTCTTACTTCTGTTCTTGTGTAGTCCCCCTCCACTTTAGGACAGGAAGCTGCCACTCACGTTGGCTTTTCCTGTATTCCTCAGGCGGCTCCTCCTTTGCCAGCTTTTATTGAACTTCCCCTTTCAAGTCACCAGCGTGATTCCTGTCTCCTGATGCAGCCTGGCGAGCATACATCTTCCCACTGCATCGTTGCGAAGATAAACAACTGAGCTGGTCAGAGTTCACCATGCCAGGGAGTGTGTGGTTTCCTACTTCTGTTTCTGGATGCCACTTTTCACATGACCCAGTGTTTGCTGTGACCCAAGTCAAAATGAAAATGAGGCTAAGGCTGTGACACTGCCTAGCTTGGGACCTCAGCAGACTCAAGTAGGAGAGATGCTCAGGTGGAAACCAGCCTGTGTACACAGAAGGGAGCAAAAGGCCCCTTAGTGTGTGAACTTAGGCCACAAGGCCACCCGAGGAGCCCAGATGCTGCCAAAGTACTGGCCCAAGGTGACACGGTGTGCTTACTGCCTCACAATGTCACCCCTGGGCCTGCTGGATCACTGGGTGCCTGCTGGATTAGCCAGTCAGAGCATGAGGCCAGGACTGGTTGCTGTATCTCTGGGCTCCAATGCCTGGCAAGGGTGACCAGCTGGGGACATGTCCCATGGGGGTGCTGTCACATTTAGGAGCCAGGCTGTGTCCACAATGGCCCTGGGCCTACACCAGACTGGCACAGGTGCCCCTTGCCAATGTACACACTACGGTTTTAACAGCTAATTTAACCTTCATGGAACTGATGCTCAGTGGCGCCCGCTTGGTGCCTTCTCACTGCACAGCTCCCTGCACCTCTCTGCTGGCCCGCAACCCCTTGGTCCTTTTCCTGGACATTTCTCCTCCCACCCTGCCTGGGACCCGCTTCCTCATCCCTGTGGAGCCATGGCTGACCCAGCTCAGCAGCCTCTTCTCCGGCTCCCAGTCTGCCTGGTGTGGACTCTATGCTTCCCTCTACCCCGCAGCATCCACCTCATCAGAGGACAGACCAGTGACGCATGAGGGCACCCTCTCCACTGCCCTGCTCTGCAGCTCCCTCCATCCTCACTCTCAGCCTGACTCCCACCACCGCGTCTGCTTCTCACACCACTTGCGTCTGATTCCTCCGTGGGGGATGATGTGAGGCCACAGCAGGGCTCCAGCTCCCTCCCCATTAATGCAGATGAAGGCTCTGTCAGTTCTGAACTCTGCTGGCTGGAAGGTGATGGGAAGCACCAGGCAGTGGGTGCAGTCCCTGATGACCCTGGGTTCCCTGATGGGCTCCCCACGCATGACTCTACTCTCACTGACTATGAGGCCTTGTGCCTAAGTTTATTTACTTGTGAAATGGAAATGATAATGATACCCCTCTCTTAGGGCCATGAGAGCATTAAATGAATTGAAATGGTTGGGGCAGGAGTGGCCTGGCCACCATGCCTATGACCATAACGAGACACTCCCAGGCATGTGAGACAGACACATGACCGTGCTGGCCTCCTGAAGACCTGGCAGTCAGTGCCCATCTCTGGGCAGTGCACTGTGCCCTGTGCCATCCCTGTTTCCACACAGGGCCCAGCTGTCACACAGGCCTTGCTGAGTTAAGAGTAAATCGGTGCCATCAGGTGCCCATAGCTTCCAGGACGGCCTAGGCACCCATGGCACCTTGAGCCTTTGAAGACCACCTTGGGAGGAGGCCACAGGGGTCTCTCCCTATCCAGGCAAGGGTCAGGTGCAGGGCACGTTATCATGCGTGCCAGTGGGAGGGGGAATCCAAGACCTCAGCCTCAGGATGGTGTGAGCCGGGGCCTGGCTCACCCAAGTGCCCAGGAGAGGCCTCTTCCTTCCTGGAGTGCACAGACGCACTCACTTCAGCACCACTGAGCCACACAGCAAAGACACATAGTCTGCACACAAGCACTTGCCACTCCTATGGAGGCTGGTGCAGGAGGACAGCTGACTCCTGGGGATGAACAGGTGGCAGGAAGTGCTGAGCCCAGGCCCCTAGATGAGAGCAGAAGCACAGCCACCGACGGTGGAGGCCAGAGGGTGGCTGACAACCCCATACCATGGGCTAGGTTGGAAAGGCTGAAAGAGAAACCATTTAAACTAAAGCTCACAACTTTCCATGTGGAAACTCGGATGTCTGGGCTCAGGGTCATGCCTCCCAGCTGGGTGTCACTGGCGACAGCACTGTGACCTCCTTCTGTGGCATGGACCGCTGGCCCTGGGAGAGACATTAACCCCGAGGTATGCCCAGGAGGAATGAGCAGTGGACCCTCTACAGCCTGAGATTTTGTTAACAAAGCTGAGGAAGTTGTTCTCATATGCAATGTGATCCCTCCTTTGCAATATTTTTTTCCCCTAGCAATACTGAATAAAGAGCTTTACAGTGTTGACATAGTTGCTCATCTCTGCATTTGATAGTTTCTGAAACAAGACTACAGGGTTTTGACTTGGGGACCTGAAAGTCCTTGCAAGGGACACAAAGGGTGACAACAGCAGTCAGGTGCCATCGGAGCATGGAACATAGTTCCCATCCCTTGAAAATGATAAAGTCAAATGACAGGGCCAAGTCTAAGCATCTGACATCTTGGGAGCACCATGAACCTCCTCTTTCTGGCAAGAGAGAGGACAGGCTCCCAGAAACTCAGAACCTTGTCCTGGTACTCCGGAAATGCAGACAGATCCGAGTCAGGATGCTGAGAAAGCACTTGTGTGTGGCTCCCAGGAACGCTTCCCTTCCTCCCCACTTACCGAACCCTGGAGTCCTGTTGGCAAGACTGGAGTAGGCATTCCCACTTGGTGAGGAGGTGGCCGGGCTGGAGAGAGGACTGTAGGAAGCCGGGTCTGCCGGGTAGGTGTGGCTCGTCCCAATTCCGAAGGGAGATGATTGGGTCTTACTGGCCTGAGAAGGGATTTGCTATCATCAGGTTGAGACATCACCAGCCACCTCCTCCCACTGTCCCCGGTCGATGCCCTGCAGGTGCCCCAGGCAGTGGCAGGGCCTGCTCTGGGTCAACTGGTACTCCCATGGCTCTCAGGCCTGGCTGGGCACAGGTCCTGGACACTGAGGGTGAGTCTGGCTGAAGGCACCCTCAAGACTACAATGACCTAGGTTCCCTGGTTCCCACAGGTGAACACCACAAGCTTCCTCACTCACTAACGCCTGTCCTCCCTCCCAGCAGTTGTGAGGGGCTGGGTGCATCCTCATGGGTGGTCAGCTCCAATTAGCAGTGCTGACCGGCCCTCAGAGCTGGGGCCCAAGGAAGCACATCAGAGTGCTCTAGGACCCCGGGCTATACCTGTCCTGGGAAGGGTGGACGGCTCCCTGTCCATGCAGCCTGACTCTGGCTTAGCTGCCGGGAGATCTGGGACATGTTCTGGCCCGTCGATGACGAGGACTGAATATCATTCACTCCAGGCACGTGAACCACTGAAGAGCTAGAAGAGAGGTAAGTGTGTTTATCCCGAGGGAGCCTGGAGTCCACGTCCCCAGCCATGCTCTCGCCCAGCAGCCTATCCTGCCCTGCCCAGCAGTCCTGCCATGTTCATTTGTGTGCTCAGCCTCCTCCCAGGTCTCATGGCCTCTCTGCTCAGCCCCATCCCTGCTTCTTGACATGCCCTGGTTCTCACAAAGACAGAAATAATCTCCAAATGCTAACGTACTCTTTGTGCTCTGGCTAACTATCCCTTTGGGGTGGCTAGAAGGCTTGGAGCTGTAGGGGGTCATTTAGTTCCAAACAGAGAGGCGAGCCTGTCCAGTGACCTGCTGGCTGGGGCTCAGTCCCATTCCTCAGAGCATACCAGTGTTGCCCTCTCTGTCTCATTTCCATTTAACAGGGCGAGTCTTCACCAGGCATGTGCTATGTGTGTCACCCCATGTGGCACTCTCTGCATGGCCTTTGCAGGTCCAATCTTGGACACTGTCCCTGCTCCCAGCCATGTTTCTATGCTGCTAGCGCCTCCTACAGGAGACGTATCCAGCCCTTCTGGTGGCACCATCAGCTCACTAATGATGGAAAGGTGGGCAAGACCTCCAAGTTGTCTCAGGCCCCTCCTCCTGCCTCCCTGGGCCTGATCCAGTGTACAGGGCCAGGCACTGGGTGCCAGGAAAGAACCAGTGGGGTGTGAGGGTCCAATCCCAGCAAAGCTTAATGCAGGTGGGTGTTCAGCCCAGTTTGAAAAGGGAGGCAGGGGACAGACCCATGCAAACGACTGGGTACAATTTTACTGTGTTCTATCATTTCTCTGTGTTATCCAATCCTTAAAGTCATGAAACAAGTTCAGTTGCTAGCATGATGAGAAATACCATTCTCATCTTGCTAAAATCAGGTCTGCATTCAGGACAGGGCTCCTTCCCCCTCTTCCTACTGATGAATGCAGACTTTGGAGGGCATTTTCTGATCACTGTTCTTCAGGGGGACTCTGGCATCCCAATGCCCTCAGTGCCCTTCCCAGGACACTGATGAGGGCCCTAGCAAAGGCACTCTGGCTGAAAGGAATAGGGTTCTTGGGCCACAGTACTGGTCCCTGTACCTAGCCCTCCAGATCCCCAGAGCTGTATGACACAGACAGGCCAGGACCTGTGGAGCTACAGCAGAAGGTCTCTGGGTGAAGACATACTTAGGGATGCCAGTAGTGCCATTCTGCTAGGGGAACAGGCTGCTCATGACTGAGACAGGCACTGGAACCCTTCATGCCATGCCCCTCCTGATTCTGAACCAGGAAATTCTGCCCATTAGGTGGGTTTTAACCCTAATAGGCATTTCTCTACCCATCCACTTATCCCCTCATTTTGCCCCCATCCACTCACCACCCATCCTTCTACCCACCCATCCACACAACAGTCCATCCACCATTATCCACATGTCCATTCACCCACTTATCCATGCATCCACATACCAGTCAATTCATCCACCCATCTACCATCCATTATCCATCCATCCATCCATCCACCCATCCATCCATCCATCTGTCCATCCATCCATTATCCATCCATCCATCCATCCACCTATCCACACAACCATCTATCCATCTACTCACCCATCCATCCCACATACTAGCACTTCAAGTGCCTTTCCTTTGCCAAGCTCTGCACAATTACTGGGTGCTCTTTGAACTCCTTCCCCACACAGCTAGCAGCCCCAATCCTACCCTCCTCTGCCACTGCCCTCCAAGGTACCCCATTCACTCATTTCTATACTCAGGACAATGACAAGCTGGACTGTAAACCTTTGGTACCCCTCTGTATCCTCACCCCTGCACTCTGCCCCACGCTGCCACGCAGAACTTTATGGTCCCACTGCCATTAAGTCGTTCTTTTTCTAAAAGCCATCAATGATAAAGTCCCAGTTCCCTAACTATGGCCCCTGGAAGTGCGGGCTCACTGTCTGCTGCCCCCACACGCAAACCTCCATGGTCTTCCTGCCTCCTGGGCTGTGCTCTGCACACTCCTCACGCCCAAGGCATTGTCCCCTTCTTGGGAGAAAGAACCTGATTCTGGTTCCAGGGCAGCTGAGGACCAGACAGGCCTTCTCTGCATACCACCTTAGGCTGACCCCTTGCCTGCCCTTGACTCTGACCCCTCCTTTCCTCCCACCACTGCTCCCTGCCTTCCTTTGTCCCATAGCCAGTGCTCGAGGACATCAGGGCAGGGACCTGGCAGGGCCAGCACAGCCTGCGCCGTTAGTGTGCATGGGTTGGCTGAGTAGTATAGCAGGAAAGGGAAGCCCAAGGCCTGACCACTGCTTGGCAGAGGCATGGCCTGTGGCAAGGGGGGCTCTGTAGTTTGATATTGCCCTGCTGGCCTGGCCAGAGCCACTCCACCCTCTGCTGATCCCCTGTGGCAGCTGAGCCATCCACTGCCTACCCAGGAGGCCTGTCCTCAGCCCTATGGGCAAGTGAGACCCTCGTCCCCTGGTGTTCAGGGCAGTCCCTCAGCAGTCCTATTCCTAGGTGACCCCACTGGCTGACCCTGGTTCCTGCCTACATCTGGGGCTCTGGTCAAGCTCCCTAGAGGTTGAGCCACAGGAAGGCTCCGCCCTGCCAGGCACAGGGTCTGGGACACATCTCCTAGAGTGTCTGGGGGTGTCTGTGGTTGCATAGGAGTGACACCCTCCCCAAGGGCTGCCATCTCTCCTTGCCCAGTCCCCAGCAGGAAGTGCAGCCCTGCCTCACCTCCAGGGATGACCTCTGGGCCTCTGCAATGATCTAAGATGCCCTGAGGCTGAGAACCAAGCCTGGGGAAATCCTGGCCCCTGCCTGTCCTTCTGTAGCCCTTTGGCTGAAGGCTGGACAAGATGGGCCTAGGCCTCTCATCCTTGGGCTTGGACATAGTCCCCGAGGGCCAGGGAATAGGGTGCTTCCTTACACCTGTCAGCTGACCCCAGAACTGCCTCTCACCTCATCATGGCTGGAACCCACCCCTTCCTTCTCCCCAGTTGGGCATAGCCAGCACCCCAGGACCCTTGGCATGGCTGTAGAGCAGAAAATACTGGATGGAATGTGCGGCTGGCAGAGTGGACTTCTGAGACCAGGTCTGCCCTGAGGGGTGCTGCCCCATCTACCCACTGTACCTGAAGGCCTTTCCTGAGTGTCCAGGAGGGAACGGGCTTCCCTGGGAGTAGATCTGCTGGGCTCCTGCTGCCGAGGTGGAGCTCATCATCTTCTTCTCCGCTAGAAAAACCAGAGTGGGCATCACATGTGAGGGTCCCTGCCATCAGAGCATGGGCGACCAGCCCAGCACAGGCCCAGGCAGGATGTAGGGCGCAGGAGGGAGCCCTCAGCTGCTGCTCCTGCCTCCTTGGATGGCCACAGCTACCTGCAAGCCAGGCCGTCTGGGAGAGCTGGGAAGATCAGAGACTGTGAAGAGCCTCACTTCATTCCCTTTCCCACCTGGGGATGTGGGCAACAGGTGTGGATGGATGGGTGAGGAGGGCAGGGCAGTGGTCCACAATACCCACAATGACCCTCAGGCCTGCCATGGACCCTGCTCTGCCCTGCGGATGCAGGTGCCCCTCAGACACTCTTTCAACTTGCTGCCTCAGTTTCCCCTCCTGAAAGAAGGCAGTAATCAGTCTTTTCCCCTTTGGGCTGTGGTGGGAACCCAGGATGTGAACAGAGTCGAGTGCTTAGAACTGAGCATGGTGACAGAGCCAAGAGCATCTGATGTCGCTGTTTGTTCCAGACGAGGAAACCAAGGCTTGCTGTGTGCAAGTGAGGAGACAGCACAGGAGGGCCCAGGCTTGAGCCCCAGCCTGCAAGGGCTGCAGCAGGTGGTATAGATCCTGCGTGAGGAAATGGCCTCATGGCCCAGGGAGGAACAGGCATGGGAACAAGGACAAACACAGGCCCAGTCAACAGCACTTAAACACATCCCTGCTGGTCACTGGGTGCCCAGGCTTGGGGACACACCCTCCCACTGCCCCAGAATCTCAGAACACCTATGCCTCTAATCCCTGCCATCTCTGTCTCCATCAGGAAGGTAGAAGCGGGACATAAGGACTAGCTGCAGGGCAATCTCTGTGCATCCAGACTCTGGTCCGCGTGTACCCTCTGTCTCGGTGTGCTGCGGCAGCTGCTCTTGGTTGGTGCTCAGGCTCATGGTTTGGGACTGAGGGGCCGTGCCTGTGCCAGGGCACCCACACATATGTACAGTCTCTGTGATGCCTCCATGCGGAGGAGCCCGGAGCCGCTTCATGGCCCACTGGCTTTGCTTGGTGACACCGTATGGCAGTGGAAGTCCTTAAGGACAGAGGTGCTCAGCCTCCTGGGCGAGCATCTCTACCCAGTTCCAGGCCATCAGCTCTGGGATGAGGAGCAGGAGTAGAAGAGGACAGACAAGGCTAAAACCTGGAGGAATGAGGTCAACTTAGGCCCTTTACTTTCTATACACTAAATCCAAGCCCCTACTTTTTCTCTGTTTTAAGATTCTTGGTAGTTTGGATAAATAATAAACATGGCTTTTCTAACTGTTCCAGAACATTAGTCCTTAGTAGGGTACAAGACTATGTGTGTATGTATCTGTATATATGTGTGTATATTATTCAATCTTTCTATCTTTATTACTTTGATCTACCTGCTTTGTAAAGATGAAGAAAGGCACACAGAGATCATCCACTACTATTTAGCTTTATCAGTGTCTTCCTGTGTTTGTAATGATCTGGGCTTTCCTGTGTTACAGGGTTCACAATATTCATACCCTCATTTTAGGTTGCTTCTTCTACCTTTATGGCCCAACCTCTGCCCATGGGGAGCTGTGAAGCCTCCTTCCCTCCCTCGGTTTGCAGAGCATCTCTGTGGTCTAGTTTTGGCCAAACATCCACCTCTTTTCGTTGGTTCCATGGTGTCTGAGTGTACACTGAGGAGCAGGCACTCAGCAGTCCTTGGGCATCAGCTCACTTCATCCTGCTTGATAGCCATATTTTCTTGTTATCTCATTTTATTTTCCTTCTGAGAGGTTTATAATTTGTTAAAAATTTCTTTGGAAATAGTTTGGAAGTAAGATCTCTTTTTTCCCTTCCTGCCTGCATCCCTCTTGTGTATAAACATACATGAAGCTCTGAATTTCCCCATAAACGCTGAAGATAATACACACCGATGAGAAATTTTTATGTTTACTGTTCCAATCCAAAAAAATGTCTGGATCTTTGCTCAACTGATTTGAAACCACAGTTTTTGTTGTTTATCTTTGCATCATCTAACAATTCTAGGTGTTGTTAACTTCATTTCTCATCACCACCAATTCCCAACCTGTCACTTGGATTCTGTGTCTTACATTTTGATCCACACAGAAACAAGTGCAATCTTTCATAAGTGATGTTTTCAGACAGGATGAGTAGGCAGTGCAAGTCTGAAGATGTCTTTCTGTCTATGAAAGCAGTTTGGCTGGAGAAAAAATTGGGGGTTGTGTATTTTCCTTCTGAGTTCTCTGGATACACTTAGTACCCCGAGGAAGTCTAACTGAAGATTTCCCTTTGTAAGTAATTTTTTTCCACTGTGGATATTTGCAGGATTTTCATTATTTGAAACAAGCTTTTAAAAAGTGAATAATACAATAGACTATGCTAACGTGTGAGTTTCTTTACCATTTTTAGTCAGCTATTGCAGTTGGAAGACCCAAGTTTTGCATGTGGGGAAAATTTGTGTTTCTTCGTAATTCACAGATGTAGGGTTTCTGTAACACGGTATCACTCTGCTTAGCCCCAACTCCCCCCTCAGGTGGCGCATCCTCAGAAGGTGGCAGTTCCTCTGGGGTTCCCTGGAGGAGACATGCTGGAGACTTTCTGAACTTCCTCCTCTTTATTATAAACACTCATTGTCAAAGGAGGACATTGGCCTGATTGCTCTCATTGACTCCTTGCCCACTTCCTATTTTCTTTCTGTTTTATCGTTGTGGGAAGACATCTGTATGTGTAAGATTAAAACTTCAGATGGATTCTCAGAGATGCTGTGGCTTACTTCAGGGGAGGACAGACCTTCCAGGTGTGGTCCTATCTCCTCTTGCAGCTGAAATGACACACTGGCTCATCTGCGTGGGCGGGACCAGCGGTGGCGAGAGTCTCTGACGTGCTGAGGGCTCTGCTTCCTGGTGTCAGTTTCCAGTGGCCTCTGTGCTGTGCTGGCCCTTCCTGTCCTCAGAGAGGTGGCACTGGCACTGCCCTTGCTTCATACGGGGCGCAGGCTCTGCTCTCTCACCAGCATGCCTACCCGAGGACAGAGGTGTGCCAAGGCCACAGCCCTCCATTGTCCAGTGGCCCAAGTGTCCTCCCTCACCCCGGCCATCTCAGGCCTTCATCCTGGGAGGACAATCTAGGATCCCTTCCAAGCACAGTGTCTCTTGTGCTTCCTTCTTGTGTTCCTTCCTTCTCTTGTGCTTTCCCTTCAACTGGCCCTGCCTAAGGAAGCATCTTGCAGAAATCCGTTGACCATGTGCAAATGGAATTTTTTTTATCTGATTTTGGAACCAACAAAGACCTTTCTGTGTTTTATATTTTGCTAAACTCTGAGGAGCTCTGGGTGGGAGACTGAGGTGGCTCCACGTGGTGGCACCACTTCTCTGGAGTAATAATGATGGGCTGGACAATCTAATCACATCCACAGAGGAGTTGCCAAGCCAGTTACCATCATCCACCACTATGCTGGTAACAAAAACGCTTAGGGTTGTTTATGATCTGGAAATATGTTCATAATAAACCATCACATAAAAAAGCATGCTTTTCAACAAGACAAGCTCAATTTTACATATATAAAGAATACATATATAGAAAAAGACAGGACACACTGTAAAAAGTTAAAAATAATTATATCTAGGTGGTAGGAGAGTGGATCACTGTTGTTTTTCTTATTATTTTATATTTTTATTTTAAAATGTAGTCTTTTGTTATGGATTAAGCTGGACTTTTTTTTAAAAATAGGGATAAGTCTTTGGCTTAAAAATAAATCTACACGAATTTATCCCAAACCCTCAAATTTCAAAATGAGCAGTTCCCCAGGTAACCAGGAAGTCAGAGGTGTGGCCAGGACTATGGAGAATCCATTCTACCTCCTTGTCTGTGGGACCTCCTGCCCCTGGGTTCTTCCTGCACCCTGCAGGGGCTGCTCACAATTCCCCCGGTCCTCCTAAGGGTGGCGCTCTACAGATGGCTGGAGAGCAACTGTAAACCCCTCACCCCCACGACCTGAGGCCCTGAGAAACTCACATGCACTGATTCCTGCAAACATCTCAGCAAACCGGGGGTCTCTCTCCTGGGAGAAGATTGCATCTGCCTTTTCCACTGATTTCCCAGCCTCGTGAACACCAGCAGGTAAGTTGGGGACAGGGACCTGTTGGCACATTTAAACATAACACCACCACCATGTGAGGCAGTTGCCACCTTCCTTTGGCAGTGCCCTCTCCCTGGAGCTGCCAGCCCTTCAGCCCTGAGTGTTTTCACAAAGTATAGTCTCTGCTCTCTCTGAGTGCAGGGACAGCCAGGCTAGGGCGTGCACTTGTCAGAGAACATGATTCACACCAGTTACTTTCCTAGACAGAGATGACTAGAAAGGAGTCAACTACTCTAAATGTCAGAAACCAAGAACGGAAAGTATAATTCAGGAAAGAGCAGTCAAATACTGACACGTGCCAGTTTCTCTGTAAGGCCGGTTTCAGAGGCTGGGAACAGAGAGAGAGAAAAAAGCGGGGAGAAGGGACAGGAGAGACAGTGCAGGCAGAGGGGGAGACACAGCGTGACCTCAAGGGGGCCCGAGGAGAAAGGGACGCAGGCCCAAAGGTGGGTAGCAAAGGCAGGTGTAGGACCTGCTTGTCTTGGCCTCTGAGGGTGTGGGCCCTAGAGTCTCAGCAGGGCCTGTGACATGCCCATCGGCCCTGGGGACCCAATGCTCTGTGCACTGCAGAGAGCACACAAGTACCAGGCAGGAGACAGCTCCAGGCAGGATGGAATGTTCCAGAAGGTCACCTGAGACAAGTCGTAGGAGGACAGTCCATCTCTCTGATGCACCTCCAGCTCCGCCTGCTGTTGCTGCAGCTGCCTGTGGAGCAGAAGTGGACAGAGGTGTGAGGAGGCGGTGAGAGGCCTGAGCTAGGGTGCTGGTCCCCAAGTCACAGTGGGTGACACCCAACAGATCTCACAAACAGTTTCCACTGCTAACTATCTTATTTTTACTGCCTCAAATCCCTTTGGTTCAACTTGAGATGACCACACTGAACTACTCATGTAAGTTTTGATGTATGGCTTCATTTTATGCAGAGTTCAAAGATACCACACCATAAAGAATACCTTATAAGCTGAAACTCAGAAAAGCAGTTGGATTTAATGCCGAACAAAGCAGCTGGCTTCAGCTAAGCCCACCTGTCATTGGCAGGCATTCAGACTGCCTAACACTGCATGTCTTTGGTAGTCACTCAAGCCACCCTCCGACACTAGGAAGCGGAAGCCGGAGCGTTGGCAATAGACTGGGACTTGCTTTCAGTTCTGGTCCTCTCTGGGCTCCTGAAGCAGGGGAGGGAAGTGCCTTTCTGGGGAAGGAGAAAATGAGGTCTTGGTGTGGCTGGCAAGTCCCCAGCACCAACCCCAGTGGCTCTGAGGTACAGACATCAGCATCTCCATCCCATCCATGTACTTCTGCTCCTGCAGCTGAGTACATGCACAAGAGGCACTGCCCCGGGCCTCTCCGTTCTGAGAAGGAGAACGGGACTTCTCAGATGCCTCAGCACTATATAAAAGCAAATCTCAGGGAGCTTGCATATTCCAGAGAGGGAGCTGAGTGGCAGCACATGGCAGGGGGCTGGGGGTGCCCCCTCAGCAAACGCTGCTCTCCTTAGCTGGGGAGAGCATCCCAGGACCAGAAGGCAGTTTTCCCAGCTGCTTCTTGCTAGCCAGGTGCTGGTGCTAAATGGGGGCTGCCATTGATCCCTGATGCTTCTTGGACAGGAGTTTTCACTCAGCCTGAGTAAGGGAGAACAAAACCTTTTAGGGGGACATCAGAGGCAACCAGAACCCAGCTGGGGCATCCAGCCTCAGGGAGAGGGGCTGTTAGTGCTTCCCAGGGCCAGGGAAGGGGTTTGGAATTGATGGGATGGGGCAGGGAACAGCATGGGCCTGAATGTGTTTCAGAGCTTGCTCACTGGGACTCCCGAACTGGCACAAAAGGGCCTGAAGGAAGGCAGAAGAGCTGGCTCGAGGCCAACAGGCACCTGTGAGATGGCAAAGGCTTCCACCAGGCATTGGGTGGGGATGCTGGAGAGTCCTGGGTGGAGCCTGGAGCCCTGGTTCTGCATCAGGTTAAAGAGAGGCAAGGGCTGGGGACAATTCAGGCTTGGTGACTGAATGTCTCAGTCCTTTACTGGCTCTTGGCTCTGCGGAGACCAAGAATCTCCCTTCCCTTCATTTCCCTTCTTTTGTACCCACCCCTGTTCTTGGCCTCCCATTTACCACTAACCAGGTAACCACTAGAACCATCACTAAATACAGAATGGTCAACTGGCTCAGAGAGACTCAGGTGTGACTCTGAGCTTGTTGGGGCTGTAAGAAACACACACACACACACACACACACACACACACACACACACACACCCCTGCACAATAAGCACTGTGCTCATGAAAACCAAAGGCCACAGGAATGAGGGCTTGGCCCCAGGACATGCAAAGAGATGAGTAGTCTGGATCCCCTCAGGGCAGCCAGGCACATAAGCGTGAAAACATCAGGGTGTGGGGTTCAAAGTCAGCTAATAACTGGTCTCGGGAAACAGTATCAACCCCCAGGAGTGTCAACCCCCAGGAGTGTCAACCCCAGGCCCCCAGGCCTGGTGGGGTTACAAGATGTACACTGGAATCAGCTTTGTTTCCTGGACTCCTTTCCATATGGACGGAACAGGAAAGAAGCAGAGTTGAGAAAGAGGTCTTTTCAGCAGCCTCACACAAACGCTAACCAGGCCACACTCAGCATCTCCAGGAAGTTTCTTTTGCATGCTTTCAACTGAATGCAAGGACTGAGCTTATACATCCCCACTTCCACGCATACTCCTAGAGAACTTCTCCCTCTCAAGTCTGGGCTGCCGGAGAAGTTCAGCTTCAGGAATTCAAGAGAGGCAGCTGCTCACATCCATGGCCATCACTGCCCTCTACTGTTCACAGGGGGCTTTTCCAGCTCACACAGAAGACCTTTCAGGTCAGAAGACTTCAAATTGAGCATCTGGGCTGACTCTGTGTCCTTGGGTGATCTGATCCCGTGATCTCCAGAGTTGCTAAGGACCACAGTCCTAAGCAAGTGGGCAGGCACCACTTTGCACAAAAGGGTGCTCTGTGTTATCAGTCCTACCCGACTTTCATGAAGAAATGGGAAGAAAACAAAGCCTCAGTGGTGAAAAAAACCCACAGTCAATTTGATCAAATGTCCAAGTTTAACTGGATAGACAACGACATAGAAAAAATGAGGTAACAGGTCTTTGCATGACAGGGTCTACGACTTCCCATATTTCTCCCTATAACAGTTATGAGTCTAGAATGGAAGCTGGAGGGAGAGGAGGAACAGAGCCCTGTTCCAGGTGAGCCAGCAAGGGATGTCCAGAAGGAGGAGCTGTCACAGCTCTGGAGAAGGACTGGTGGCAGGGACTTGCCTGTGTGGTCACTGGTGGCCATGGGACAAGTGACTGCAGCAGTGGTGGGCCAAGAATAGCTTCAGGGGCTGAGGAGGGGACTGCAGAGGTGGGAGGGACAGCCATGGTGGCCTGGCTGGACAGGGTCTTCCCAGATCCAAGGGGTCCCCTGGAAGGGGCTGGGTGAGTGAGTGCCAGGGAGGCAGAGAGCACACGGGAGTAGGAAGACCTCACCCAGGAAGGAGGCAGAGGGCAAGGACCAAGTTAGATTTTCAGCAACTGCAGAAAGCATGCGGGCCCTGGCCTCCCAGCCAGTGGTCTCTGCCCACATTTTGGAGAAGAATGTGGTGCTGGACTTGGGGAAGCAGAGGAGAGCTGCTCAGACAGGGCAAGGTTGATGTTACCACCATCACTACCAGGTCAGGTACAGCTGCTGCAGCTACACTGTGCTGTGCTGGCTCTGCCCATGGCACTCTGGGCATGATATAGGCAGCACCGGCCCAGGACCTGCTTAAGACTCTAGGGTTCTGGGAGAGCAGGTTCTGCTGCTGTCCACACTGGGCTGAGGGTGGGAGCTGGGATTGTAACCCAGGAGGCTCTTGTATGGACTCTTCCCCATCCTGTGCCTTGTCCCCAGGAGTTGGGCAGAGGCTGAGGGTGCAGAGTTGCTGCGGCCTGGGACAGGAAGCTGCTTCTCCAGCACAGACAGGGCTCCCACATCCAAGGGGACTTTGAGACAGCAGCAGTGGACAGAATGGGGTGATGCTGGCATCTGGGTGGGGAGTGGTGGGCTTCAAAGAGGGCCTGACCGGGTTTTGAAGCTCAGAAAATGGAGGAAAGTGGCGCCACTGACCACAGCAGGGAGATAGGAGGACAATTCTCAGCACATAAGCCTCATCCCACACCAGTCGCCCCTGGCAGGGCTCACTTGCTGCGCATGTCTTTGTGTTGGTGTCTTGGCTTTGCACAGATGCTCCGTGATGTACAACAGGTTATGTCCCAGGGAACCCATCTCAGCTGAACTACACCCTTGCCCACCAGCCTCCCAGCTGAGCCCCAAATGCTGGACATGAAAGCACAGTTCCTGCAGAGTATGCACCACATTCACAGTCTCCAGAAGGTGGAAGCCAAAGGCCGCACCATCCTGTGTCTGGATTGTGTGTATTTCCCTGAGTCTGAGAGCAGAGAGAAGGCACAGCTCCCCTGGTCACGCTCCCCATGTGTACACCTAATTCAGGACTGGTCACAGCACTGAGCCTGACCCTGTCATCTTCACGGTGACCTCACAGGGAGGGCCATCTGCCCCTTCACTGAGCAGGAAGTGAAGGCCAAGAGAGGTTGCAACTGGCTCAGACACACAGCTAGAAAGTGCAGAGCCAAGCCAGAGCATGGATCTGCCTGTCCCTGGGCACTAAGTACTCACAGTGCACCTCACAGCTGTCCTGATGCCTAAGCCCACATCCTCCACCCCAGCTGCAGTAGGGCCAAGGAACCAGAGAAGCACACTGCACAGAGCCCCATTCTGCAGGGCACTGAGCTCAGGGGAGACAACCAGGAAGGCCAGCAGTGCCTCTGAACCCAGATACTCAGTCCTATGGATGCTTCTGAACAAGGAGGGATGCACCCTCTGCTGCTACGCTTACCCCCAGTCCCTAGGGACTTCCAGATGCAGGCAGAAGCTGGGAACAGAAAGAGCCCTGGACACGATGGCCTGCTATGGACGTGCCAAGAGTAGGTGGATGCCGGGATGGGGG
The DNA here is from genome assembly GCF_000247695.1 of Heterocephalus glaber. Next base: position 21,193,694 of record NW_004624768.1, read on the forward strand.
GCCACGTACTTGACATTGGTGTTGGTGCAGATGATGTACTCAATCTCGTCGGAATAGGGGTTCTGGAAGGTGAAGCTGCTGGTGCGGATTAGCACCCACTCCCGGTTCTTGGTGCGAAATCGATACATGACTGACAGCACTTGGCCCTTCAGCTTCACCACCTGAGAAAACATTTGGGGAAGGAAGTCAATAGGAGAAACGGTGCCAGACAGCAGAGGGAGAGGCACCAGCAGGGCCATGCTGTGAGGGCCAGTGGGACCTCAAAGTAGGGACACTGCAGTGACAAGACAGCAAGAGAGGAGAGGGTAAGAGAGAAGAGGTCCGCTAAGTGACAGGACTGTTCGTCTGCTTCCTCTCTGAAACAGGCCCTTCTGTCACCACTGCATGAGAAACCCACTAGCCAATGCCCATGGGACAGCAGGACTATCAGAAATCAGAACATGAGAGCTCTGTAAGAGCTGTGTTTTCCTCTTCGCTTTGGCTGCTTGGTTATCTGGGAGTGGTGCTAGTCTCTCCCGGAGTTATCACCTCTCCTGAGCATGCAGCTACACTGTACTCATGGATTTATTTCTTCATAACTCACATAAGAAATTCTCAAAAATGGATTCCAAATACTCTCTCAGAGGAGCAGTCACAAAACGACAGATCTGTATGCCTCATTTATTTGCACGTCTATCTGTGCCTCCTTTTGTGTTGGGGTGTGGTATGGTTTCCAATGTGCTTTCAAATGCTTTACATCGGATACATCCTCACAAGGGTTAGGCGAAGTGGGTTTTACAGATGACAACACTGAGACTCGGGGAAATTAAGTAAGTTGCCCAAGATCACACAACTTTGATGGACAAGCTGGTACAGGAGCCAAGATCTTACTTCTAAATCATAAGCCCTTCTCTGGCTACACAACCTGCCCTTCTGCTGTTTAGACAGACACCACCACCAAGGCAGTAGCGACAGGCAGCTGTGCAGATGGCCACATCTGGTGCAGACTTCACAGCTGAAGCATCCATTGATGGTCCAGGCCTGGGAGTGATCATAGCACCAGGATAAGATAAGGTGACCAAGACCTTCCATGCGGGCCTGCGTAGCCCCGAGCCCACACCTAGTCAGGCCCGTACATCTCCAGGCTTCCTGTCTAAAAGCTCATAGCATGTTCGCGGATAAAAATGGGGCTGGGGTCCAGGGCCAGGAAGCCCAATTCTCCGTTTCCTAACACTGCCTGCATTGGTGCCTTTGCTCCCTGCTGGGTGCTGTTGTCTCCAGCAGAATGTGTGCCACATGGGGATAGAGATGTCTTGGTCACCTGAGCCTGCCCTGCCCCAGCCCTGAGCTCAGCATAGAGCAGGCACCTAGAGCACTTCCTGAGCCAGCCTGGGTGGGGGAAACACAAGGCTCCCTGCTGGGAAACCCCTAGTGATAAACAAGCTCCAGGAGGGCAAGGCCTTCCCTCCCACCTTAGAGGATGCCATGGATCTGTTGCCGCAACAGGACCTCGGTTATTCCCTCACAGGGCCCAGAGGTCAAGGCCACATGCTTATCAGGTCCCCACAATGGGGGACTCGCTTGGGGACTGCTCTGTGGCTACACCAAATACAGGGGCAGCAGGGAGTTGCTGTCCACTCCTGGAGACCCATGTCCCCTTGTCTTGCCTACCTTAGATTTTTAACTCCCTCTAAGCACAGGGAGGGCATTGTCTGTGTTCAAAGCCAGGCCTGGGGGCTGGGGAGACATATGAGATGATGGGACCCTCCAGGCCTGCAGCTGGCAGGGGCAAAGTACCTTGTCTGTATTGCTTCGCATAGCCTCACAACTGTGTTCCGGTATCTGGAAAAAGGGCTTCAAAGCAGCACCCTGCCCAAGGTCTCACGGTGCTGGGTCTTAGATGCACCAACCTCAGCATCCTTTCCATGAGTCCCTACTGCCCTGCTACAATCCTTCCCCAAAGTGCTTCTCACCTCTCAGGGATGGGACAGATGTGCAGCTAACTGTAACCCAGAAGGCATCTGCTAAACACCACCACACAAGCCAAGACCAAATGTCCCGAGGCTATCAGGAAGGAATTTCCTGGGCTGGGGGGGGGGGAGGCGGGGTCTGCTCATAGGTAGGGGTGCATCAAATGTCAGCAAGTGAATGTGTGCCAGGAGAGCCTCTTGGTAGGAGGCACAGCAGAAGCCAATTCTGCAGGCTGGGAAAGCTGAGATGTGATGGAGGACTGGACTACACCGCCCTGGGAACATGGTCCAGCTCTGAACATTGTGCTCAAGTCAGGTGTGGTGCTCATAACGGGAGATGCAAAGGTCAGGCCTAAACCCCAGCAGAGCTTGGCTCTACATGGAAACAACTCTCTTTGTCATCACCCATCACTATCATCATCACCATTTTATCATTCTCACCACCACCACCAGCAGCAGCGTCCTCATCACCATCATGGCTACCCCCATCACCATCGTCACCACCAACTCCACCCTCACCGTCATCATCACCAACATCACCGTCACTACCACCATCACCACCGTGAGCAGCATGAGCACCATCACTACCATCATCACCACCATCCTGGAAGGTGTGTAAGCAGAAAAGAGGGTGGGAATGGAGCCTGCCTAAGTTTCACTGTGCTCAGCTCTTCCATTTGACGTCCTCGTAAACTGACCCAGAGAGGCAATCTAAGAGCAGACAGGAGTTTGTCACACCCTGGGTCTGCGCGCTGTCACTGCGCCAAACTCAAATTCCTCACAAATTCCATCATGCTCCCTGGCTCTCCTGTCTGGGCTATTAAATGCCTTTGTTTAAATCTAGAGTTCAAGGCTGACTCTCAGCTGGCACAGCTCCCTCCTTGCTTTTGCAAGACCAAGCCACTTCCCTTTATCAACATTTGTTCCCCGCCTTGGCTGCTGGTGGCCACAGCCCAAGGAACACAAGCTCAGGGCCGACGTTGGCCATGCTCCAAGACATCCCCGGAGCTGCTGGGCCACTGCCCACTGCTCCCTGCGATGGGGTGGGGGCACTAGCTCTTGGGCATCGTGGCCCGGCTTCCCTTCCTGCCCAAGGAATGAAGTGGCTGCTGGCATCGCCAGTGATTTAAACTGGCTACTGAGGTGAGATCAGATCTTCAATTCCTTCTTTTTGTTTTCAAAGCCTTTAAGTTTCAGAAATAGCAGTGGGTGGAGAGCCCTGTGTTTGAGGTGAGGAGGTGTTGGGGGATCTTTGGGGGAGGCGGGCCTGGGCCCCAGCCCCAACTCTGTCACTGCCTGGCTGTGGGACCCAGGTCAGACCCAAGTCCTGGTGTGCACTGGGAGAGGTGAGGCTGACAAACTTGCTGTGTGCAGCTGAGGGCCATCTAACGTGATGTATGAAAAGCGGCCTGGCTGGCTGCTAGGCAGAGTGGAGGCCCCTCCCTGTTAGAGGTCCATGTCCACGTGCCCAGAAAAACTAACTGAACCCAACCCAAGCCCAAGGATGCCAGGTGACAGGCCAAGTGTCATCATTCCCACATGCTTCACAGATCTGTGGCACAAGAACTCACAGTGTTGATGCTAATTTCACACTTTTTCTCAAATGAAAGCTACCTGAGTCACTCGGGTGGCTTTGTTAAAAGCCACTCTTAATCCAGGTGTGGTGGTGCACACCTGTATCACCAGCACTCCGGGAGGCTGAGGCAGGAGGGTGGCAAGCTTGAGCCCAATTTCGGCAATTTAGCTACTTATTGAGATCCTGTCTCAAAAAGGGGGTGTGGGTCAGGATGTAGCTTAGTGCAAAGGCCCTGGGTTCAATGCTACAGTACAAAAAAGGGACCACCCTTGTGTGGAGACTGGGCCATTCAATGGTGGACATGAAATAAAAGCACAGACATGAGTCTGTTCACAGGGAGGTGAGGTGTAGTGAAGAAGACAGGACTCCAGCCCAGAGGAAAATGGACAAACACATAAAACTGGAATTGTGTTGAAGATGAAATGAGCCAAGGAGGCTGGGGCCTTGTTCTCAGCTAGGAGGTCACTAGGGGTATCTCTGGTGACATGAGACAGAGACTGATGGATAAAATGCCAGTCGTGTAAAGAGTCGGGAAGACCATTCTAGTCACACCAGGCCATGTGCAATGGCCCTCGTGTGGCCCGGGTTCAAGACAGTAGAAGGTCAGTGTCATACGACCTTGGAGCAATGTCCAGAGGAGGACAGACGGGGATGGCGGACACAGAGCATGAGACCATGGTTCGGAACTTGGACTTGACTCTAGAGCCCCTGAGAAGCTGCTGGTAAGTTGCAAGTAAAAATGAGGCAGAACTTGGGTACAGTTTCAGAATGGCTTAGACGGAAAGGAGTGAAGGCAGGTGCGGCTCTGGAGTGACTGCAAAGGTCATGGGGGACTGGTGGCCGGGGCCAGACAGAGGAGAGCATGGTCCTAGACATCCTCCAAGGCCCCCAGGACTTGCAGAGGGAGCAGGATGGCCGAGGAGAGACGGTCATTTCTCCCAGACAGGTGGGGCAAAGGAGGCAGGGAGCTGAGGAGGATGTGCTCCCTGACTGAGGGTTGTGGGGATCTGGAGGGGACTGGGGACACAGCTTGCAGAGCATGGCTGCGGCCAGGACAGCTGGGTGGGTTGGCCACTGGGCAAGGTACTCCAGGGAGATGGGGCCAGAACAGAGAGATGAGAGAGAGAGAGAGAGAGAGGAGAACGGGGACTAGGAAGAAGAGAGAAAGGAGAAAGAACTCAAGAGCGCCCCCATCACTGCCCAAAGAAGAGCCAGAGGAGGAGGGATCTGCAGGGAGGTGGAGAAGTGAGGAGAAAGTCAGAGTGGGCCTGCTGCAGAAGAAAGCACAGAGCCGGGGGGACGGGGTACTCAGTCCAACGTGGTCTGGAGTAGGACCTTGTCTATGCACAGTGGGAGTGCCCTGTATGGCATGCTGGCCTGATTCACCAGAGCAGGAAGACGACAGTGGCTACCTCCCACACTGTTGCCACTGTCTATGCCATCTGTGTGCACCTGGCCCATAGCTGGTGGTTGGTAAGGAGCAGGTGCTGGGTCAGTGTACACGAAGCCACTGTCAGGATGGCCTCCTGTCAGGCTCCAAGGGGCATTTTCATTCCTCCCCCTCTCCTTCTAAAGCATCATTACTAACAAGCTCCCCTCTCCTCACAGTGTTCACATGTTGGTTCCCATGGCTTCTGCCCCACTTCTGGCCTCATTGCCTCTCATCTGGACAACTGCAAGAGTCCCCAGCTTGTCTTTGCTTCCAGCTACTTCCTTCACCTTCCCTTCTGTACAGCTGGGTTGACGAAGTTGTTCCTCAACACCTACCCAGCCCCAGCCCTCCGGGGAGCCCCGTGTGCCTTCACACAGCCAGAGAACTATAGCTCCTCAGTGGGGCTTTGAGGTCTCTGGCCCAAGGCCTCCCTGGGCATCAGCCACTGCCTTCCATGTCTTCGCTACAGGTCGGCCTGTGTTACTCACCCCCAGAGCTGCTCAGGGTCCTCTCTGCAGGCCACATTCTGCTGTATCTCTGGGCTGCCCTCAGGCTGAAGTATCCTCTCAGTTCCTATGTGTCCACCCTTAGATCATCCCGACTGCCCCCTCCCTGGGGAGCTTTCCTGCCTCTAGCCAAGCACAGTCTCTTCATGTTCTTTGCTCTGTGGTGTTTTCCTCAGGACCCTCAGAGCTCTCTCTTCACAGAGTAATGATTTCCTCGTGGTCCATCTTCCCACCAGCCTGTGCGCTTCCTGGAAGGGCCCTGGCTGACACTTTAGGCAGACGTTTGCAGGCTATACACCACATAGTAGGACACATGTCCTGCTGGCCATCTCCACACCCATGCAGGCTGTGTGTCACTTAGGCAGGCCTCACAGTACCTGCTGAAAGCTCTCTCGCAGGTGGCTCTGATCCTCTGGGTGGCAGAATTCCAAAATGTCCTTTCCCAGAAGGTCCTAAACAAAGAGCAAGCTTTAATGATCCAGATTCCTTCCTCCCTTCCTCCATCTGCCTCCCCGTCCCTTCCTTACCTTTTCCCTTCCTTCCTTCTTCCCTTTCTCTCTACCCCCTTCTCTCTTTTCTTTCTCACTACTGGGGATCGAACCCAAGGTCTCACATATGCTAAGCAAGCACTCTTCCACTGAGGTACGTCCCCAGCCCTATTTTTTTTTTTAATTTTGAGACAAGGTCTCACTGACTTCCTTGAACTTCCAATCCTCCTGTCTCAGCCTCCCACGTAGCTGCGTTACAGATGTGTACCACACAGTCTGGCTTCCAAATTCCATGTTTGATGATTTATCAATCCACCAATAGACAAAAGCATTCATTTCATCTCCCTTAACTCATCTCTTTCAGCCTTTCCCACCACGGATTTTTAAAAATATGGATGCCACTTTGGGGAGGCTCCTCAAAGAGCCAGTCTCTTCAAATTCACTCTAAGTGCCTCTGGTACATTTCATACCAATTTCTAATTTTGCTAATGCACCAGATCAGCAGCTTCCAGAGTGCAATTTTATTTTTGTTTTTTTTTAGAAAGACAAATCGTCATCAATATATTTTTAAAAACATCAGAAGTAGACAAGAGGTGAACAGATGTGCTGCCTATGAAAACTGAAATTGTTTAAATGTAGAAACCACAGCTGTCTGGTGGCCAAGGAAGTGAGGTTACTGTGAAACCACCATTCTTGCTAGAAGCCTGCTTGTTCTGTACCTTCACACGCCTGTTTTATTCAGAGGACCCAGCCTTGACCCCAAACAAACATAAGTTTCACCACAAAGCAGGGCACAGTAAGTAAACCATCAAAAGCAAATGTGTTGTAGGAACCTAGTCCAGTTGGAAGTGCCTTCAGAAATGTAAACTGACTGCTAGATCAGAACCCATGTGAGCCCTGCTGCTGTCTGCGTATGAGCTGAACTGGCTGTGATGGGAAGTCTTATCAGCTTGTCCAGGAGCACCCGGATGCTCATGGGAGGGGCAGGAGATAAATGGGTTTGTCTGGAAATAGTGCCACTGGAGGTTATGGTGAAATTGGAAACAGATCCCTTTTCCTGCTTATTCCATGCAAGAATCTCAATGTTTGCATGAGTCTAGAGATGCAGAATTATGTGACGTATTCTAATATTTCTGCTTTGGTCTATTTCTAGTTCTAAAATATACATGAGAGGCTGTGACACAGCTCAATGGTAGAGCACATGCCTGGCATATGAGAGGCTCTGAGTTCCATCCCCAGCATCATCAAAAAATAAAATATACATGTAATTAAAATACACATATCCCAAAGTTGGTTCTTCAAAACAAAGATGGATTTTTAAAAGATTATTCTTGGCCAAGCATGGTAGCACACGCCTGTAATCTCAGCACTTGGGAGGCTCATTGAAAGTCTGTGGCCAGCCAGGGCTACATAATGAGTTCAAGACCCTGTCTCAAAAAAATAGAAAAGAAAAAAGATTCTCATTTTGAAAGAAATTTAAATCTATATAGAGGTTATAAGGATAGTATAGTAAATGCCTTTCTATCCTTTACATAGATTCAAGCATTGTCAGTATTTTGCCACTTTTGCAATTTCTTTTCTTAATATACATATACTTACACACATTCACATATGTGTACACATACATATTTAACAACTTCCTGCTAAACCACTTCACAGTAAGTTGCAGACATCATTACACATTCCCCAAAGTATTTTAGCATGTATATCCTAAAAATCATCTTACAAAACTGCATATAGCATACTATACCTAAGAAAGTCAGTAACTGATAGAATCACCCAATGTTCTGTACATGTTCATTTTTAAGCTGTCTCCCAAGCCACTTTTCCAGCTAGACAGCTCCAGGCCCAAAACACAGTTCCCACTGCACAGCCTTACTCTGCCTCTCTGGTCCTGACCTGGGACAATTACGCCTGCTCTCTTGTGTTTCCAATGTTGCTGTGTTATAAAGAGCAATCTACAACAAAGGCCTGAAAATACGCCCCAGGTTACAAAGTTTTCCTGAAGGGACTAGGCAAAATTAGGTGTGCACAAGGCTTTGTAGACACTTTCCTGTTAATAAACTTCATAATTCAGACTGACCGATCTGAACTCTGGTTTGAAAATTGAGCTGAGAAACACAACGCTAGGGGAAGAGTAAGGGGTCAACCTCAGCAGTGCCACTGTTTACAGTGAACCTTCGTTTTGGGCGGGTGATGCCCTGTCCAGGCAGGAAGCATAGGCATCCCTGCTTTCTCCACAGTGTCACTGTGCCTACCTTGAACAAAGGAAATAAACACATTTGAGGCAGAGCTCAGTCTCCACCGGTGCACAGCTCACAGCTGGCTCCTGACCTGGGGCTGGTAGCCGATCACACTGATGCACCTCGGGTCCACGAATGTGATGATCCCGTCGGAGTTGTGCCGGGACAGGAACTCCGTGGGCACCGACATGCCGTTCATGTCCATGCACACAGGGGAGCTGGTCACCTGCAACAGGACAGCCCAGCTGAGCGGCACCAACAGAGGCAGAGAAGTGACATCCCAGGCATCTTGATTTGGCCCCACACATTCTTCCACGTCACTGACACAGATGGCATAGTGCTCACTATGTGGCTCTCATGCCCCATTTCACCAACAATGGGTCACTTTCCTTGCATTACTGAGCCTCAGTGTCCTTCTCTGCCAACATGATGATGAAAGCTGTAGCCTCACTGGGTGGTGAGGCTGGACAGAGGTCGCACTGGGAAGCCTGAAGCCCTGTCTGGCCCAGCTGGTGATCGAGAGATGGTAATGTCCTTCCTTCTCCTGCCTTCTCTTCTACTGAGTAGCAAATGAGCCCAGGGAAACAGTTCAACTTTTGAAAAAGAGGTGGTTTGTGCCAACAACAAGCACCCAGTTTGTTGGATATGAATGAAACCACCTGCACATCTGTCTGGAAACAAGGGACAGGAAAGACCAGCATCTTCACCCATGTCCATCCTGAACTGACTCAGTGGTTCCTGTGCTTGTCAGATACTGAGTGTACCTGACTGTCACAAGGCGAAAGGACATGTTCCTTGCCTGAGGACCCCGAGGGTGAGCATACACTTGGCTGACTATAGCAAGACAGATCACAGAAGGGTGATCCTGGAGGCCACAGCTTGGAGCTGGTCTGGGGGAGCGACTGGCTCTGACAAGGAGACCGGGTGGAGCTTTAGCAGGTTCTAGCAGAGTGAGTAGGTGAGAAGGACAAGAGGAGGGGATTCTCCAGGAGAAGAGAGTGGAACACAGCAGACCAAAGAACCACCTCACAGGCACCCTTGGGGATGGGAGGTGGGTGTGGGTGCCTGGAAGAGGAGGGTGTGGCTTGGGAACAGGATGCAGTGGGGAGAGGAAGGAGAGGTGGTGAGGTTGGAACAATGATCAAGGGCCTCGACCGGAGTCCTGGGATCTGGGAGGGGTTGAGCAGGGACAGGTGCAGACAGAGCTCACTGCAGTGACCAGTGAGGCAGGAGTGGACCAAAGCGCACTCTGTGCAACTCGCCCGCTTCTCCTCCCAGACCTGGCCTCAGCCTCGTCCCAAGTGAGACCAGAAGCCCCACAAACACTGAGAAGAGAACCAGAGATCCAAGCGGACATCCCATCACCTGTCCCTTGCTCTTTGCAATTGCAAGCCTCATCAGAGATGGAAAAAACCCTGCGCTTTTCTCTTACCTGGAGTCTCCCGATGGCCACCAGGCAATATTTACTGCCTTGTCCCACGTCAGCGTCTTCTTCGGGTATCGTCATTCCTGAAATGAGAGACGGCAGCAGCATTAACACATCCTAGGTCAAGGGGAGAGGCTAACTACTGTGGTCATGCTGTCCATTGACAACATGGACCCGAGCTGGCCCACGGTGGGGGGGGGGAGCTAAGCAGCCCCTTGCCCACTCTGCCCACCCCCTGATATCTTGTGATAATCTCCTGGTACATTACCACATCTGCACTTGTGGGTCATGCAGAGCAAAGTGAGGAAGACAAAATGCAAATTATTTTATCGGCGCATTTGCACAATTTTGCTGAAACACTTAGGAAGGAAACTGCAGGAAGAAACCTACATGGGGCTTCCATATCATCTAAATATTTCACTTCTCTGTCAACAAAGAATCACAGACTATCAGAAGCAAAAGATAAAAGAAAAACACTGATGCTGAAGTTCTTAACTTGCCTGGCAAATCCACACAGGCCCACATTTCCCCTGGGGAGGAAAGTCAGGTTTTTATGGGCAACGAAGGAGATGCCACTGGGGAAGCACCGCACCCAGGGCTCTGGATAGGAATGAACTGGGCAGCACAGCTCTGCTCAGTGGTCACACAAGAGTCTTCTGTTAGGTCCAGGAAAGGTCTGGCACTGGAAATCTTCCCAGCACAGGGCTCACGGACATTTGCAAGTGATCAGAACTACTGTGGAGAAATGAGCATTCTGGTTTCCTATCCACAGGGCCAGTGCTGTTGCAAGAATCTGCCTCCAGCTGCCTGACACAACTGATATTTCCATACCAGACCTGAGGCCCACAGTGACAAGAACTACCACTCAGGGCACAGTTCTGAGAGCCACAGACACGCCACACCTCCTCCCCACTCACCTCCCTCTCTCTGTCCATCCATGGGCAGAGGTGGCCAATCCCTCTAGTTTCCAGTTTACCTTTGCTGTGTTTCTTTTGCACAAATGCACAGAGAGATGTATATTTTCTTAAATCCCCTTCTTTCTTCCACGAAAAGCAGTGTACAATGCATACTCATGGGCTTTGCTGCCTGTACTTTACAGTATGTCCTGGAATTCCTCTGTATTTGTGGACAGAGCTTCCTCTTCCTAGGTTCTTTCCAGAGCAGCACAGGGCTTGATTGTGTGCAGAAGCTGTATGTGTTTAGCCACACTCTCCTGTGTACGAATGCAGAGGTGTGCCCAGTATCCTGTAATCGGAAGCAATGCTGCCATGGCTAACTCTGCACACCTGCATTTTCTTACCACTGAGTGGTATTTTCAGCGTGGATGCCCAGCAGTGGGGCTGCTGAGTCAAAAAGTAGGCACAGATGTAGCTTTGTTTTGTCAAATTTCCCTCCAGAAGGGTTGTACCAATTTGCATTTCCTGGGGCAACCCATGAGAGGTCTGATTCTCCACAGTGCTGGCTGACAGAATGTGCTGACCCATTATGTATTTAACGTTTGTCAGTCTGGCAGGTGAGAAAATACATCTTAGTGTTGTCTTCATTTGCATTTCTCTAATGATGGTGAGTGTGAACATTATTTCATGATGGAGGGCCCATTTTCTATCTTGCTTTTTAGTGAACTATCTCCTCGTGTTTCTTTCCCATTTTCCTGTTGGGATTTTGGTAATCTCTTAATTTTTCCCTGTGTATTAGGGATCAGCCTTTGTTGTGTATATCAAGAATAATCTCACCCCATTGTCCCGTCTTTTGACTTATGACCATTTAAATTTTTAAAAATTTTTATGTAATCAGATTTATCAATCTTTTTAAAAATTACCTTGGGAGCCTGGGCTATAGTTCAAAAGTCATTTCCTCACACGGAGGTTAAAGTGAAAGTCATCCTTGTTTCCTTCCAATACTTTTATGGTTTCATTTTTACATTTAGATCCCTAATCCAGGCAAAGTTACTCTTCTTTAATGTATGAGGCATACAACTAATTACATCTTTTTCAAAGTGGCTCTTTAGTTGTCCCACAGACATTTAAAACCTGTGCTCTTAAAAAAGGAATCAACATACATCATGTAAAGGTACAAATTCCCTATGATGAATACAATCATTATGCAAATCTAAGTTGTACCAATAAAATTTAAGATGAAAAAAATCCTATGCTCTCAGATGCCACCTCTATCCCATAATAAATTTCCATATATGCCTGAGTCTGACTTTGAACTTTCTTCTGTTCTGTACAATGGTATTCTCTAGCACCAATGCCACCACATTTTAGTTACAGAGGCTTTACTGTTGTCTTAACATCTGATAAGACTTCCTTGGTAGCTTTTCTTTTTTAGTACTTTCTTGGCTATTTTTGAAAATATATTTTTCCACATGAACTTTGGTATCAACTTATCCAACTCCATAAAGTAGCTTGATGGTGTTTTTATTAGGTTTGCATTAAGTGTGAAACAACTTCAGGAGAACTGATACCTTTATAATGTCAAAGCCTCCTGCCCAAGTGCAGGGGTTGCTTTCTCATTTGCTTAGTTCTACTTTTGTGTCTTTCAGGAGCATTTAAATGATTCCTCACATATACTTGTGCTTTTATATTTATTAAAATATTCCTAAGTATATAATCTTATGTAAATGGGTTTTTGCCACCATTTTACTCAGTTTATTGTTCAAAGCTACTAATTTTTTGTATTAACACTACATTGTGCTGCTCCACTGAATTACTGTTTCAGTTAGTTTTATCACTGATTCACAGGACTCTTGCAAGTGTACTGTCATACAATTTGAAAATAAAGGTATTTTTTTCATACATTCATTTGCCTCTAGTTTTTCTTATTTCATTGTGTGTACCTCTATTATAGACAATCCTCATTTAATGACCAAGTTTCATTCCTGCAAGTAGGTTGTTAAATGAATTGGTTGTCTATATATATATGTACAACATTCACAACAAATAAATGGTCAAAGGAAACTCCAGCTTGATGACTTTGCTTTTATTTGAATAACTCTTAAATGCAGCACTGTGATGTATAACAGAACATAAGAGTACAGTACTGTAGCATACAGTACAACCAGCAAAAATTACAGTACTGTACAGTGGAAGAAACCTTCACAAGGCCATACTGCCACTCATGTTCCTGAATCTTAAGCCTGAGTGGCAGGTGGAAAGTCTAAACATGCTTGCCTCGGTTATAAGTCCAGTCATTAAACAGGTAGGTCGTTATCGGTACAATGTTGAACAGTAAGAAAAACAGTGGCCATTCTTAGCTCAAGGTTTCTCCTTAAGTACTGCTTGTGGACTAAGTCTCTCTCTCTCTGTCTCTCTCTCTCTCTCTCTCTCTCACACACACACATATTTGGTCAATTATTGTTCAGCATAGTGGACAACTAGATTCTGATGTCTGCTGTGCACTCAGTGTTAGAATACTGTATGTTGTTTTAGTTGAGATATATGAGAAAAATATGGCCTCACGTAGATTAGTAGATGGAAAAGGAACAATATTTTCAGAATATTGTAGATATTTTTCTTCGGTATTTTGCCAAATCACAACAGATGGTAGTTTCTTAAAGGTTAGTTACAAAAGGGGATAGAGTAACATAAAACCCAAAACTATACCAATGAATTTTTCATACAGTTATATTAATAGATTGGTTTAAATCTTTGGAAGGATCTCTTATCCACATATAATTTTATATATCATGTATTGGTCATTTAGAAAATATTATTTTACCACATTATGTAGATTTTCTAAATGTTAACATACTACATTATTTAACAGAAAAAAACTCACTTGTTAATGTCACCATGGATCTCATCAGAAATATCTCTAGATGTTGGTCAAGATCACAGTGGTGGATGAAAGTTTGTGAAAATTCAAATTTTCATTAGAAATCTTGAGTCTTATCTTTGATAATATGTACTACCAATTGTTTTCTCATTTATTTAGTTTTTGGAGAAGATACATGCCAAATACTCGAGTCTGAAGAGCTATAGTTTGGTGCCTCTGCATGAAAAAAGCAGCTAGACCCAAACAGCCACTGTGGGCTTTCCCTGAGACCACTGCTGTGGCAGGTGAGCACCAGACCTGGCACACACACTCTCCAGTCCCCAGTTTAACAGGGCTCGCGATTTTCACCATGTCATCAAGGACATTCATAAGCAAAACAGTTCTCATCTCCATTTTCCACATTTGCTTACTTTACCCTCCCTCCCTTCCTCCCTCCCTCCCTTTCCCCCCTCAATTCTTGTTCTGATCTCTGACGTTATCTTTACACAGTGAGTATTCTAAATCCCCTCTTTCACAATGACATGGGTCATACTGGCGGAGGGACTCATCCTTTTCCAATATGACCCCGACTTACCTTAACTAATTATATGTACAAAGACTCCATTCCCAAATAAGGTCACATTTTGAAGCACTGCAGGTTGAGATGTCAACATAGGAAGTTTTTTGGTGCGGCAAATTTAACTCATAAGACCCTCTGTGAATTCTTTATGGTTCTTTTTGGCCTTTTCTCTGCCAGGACAGGTGTGACAGACATTCAGCTCATGAACTGAGAGAATCCTCTCCTGTGCCCAGGATGGGCACCACTAACCAAACACAGACATTTCCCCACTAGTTACAGAAGACTCGTAATCATCAGAATGGATCTATCAGAATGGATCATGAACTAAAGCCTACTTGCCATTTGTTAAACTTAGTGTCTTAATATAAAGTTGTTCACACACTAGCAATAATAATGACTAAACAGAAATTCAGCATGGATATACTGTCAAGTCTGGGAACCTTCTGGTCAGTACTGGGAGACGTGAAGAGGGACTTCATCCCCAGACATTCCCAGGATTCCTGCCGTGCTAGGTGCTTAGAGACCCAGGCAGGCAAGGGAGATCACCAGACACACAAACTTCAGTGATGCAGAGCACAGAGAGAGAAGCCTGCACAGGCCCTGCTGCGAAGTTGCTGGTAGGAGACAGGAAAGCTTTCTGGAGCAGGACTCCATATAGTTGGACCTGGCACACTTGCTGAGGTCCGCAGAGCCCAGGGACAAGCTCTAGTGGCTGTGGGATGACATTAAGGGGAAAGGAGGCACAGGATTGTGCAGTGACACATCTGGCTCAATTACACAAGGCCTCACCCCCTAAGCCACCAGTTGAGGGCTGGGCTCAGGGTGGAGAATCCACCTGACTGCGCTCCCATAGGACACGAACCTACAAAGCACCTCTGTCATCTGGAAGTCATTGCTTATAAGCCTCAGCCAACCAGATCATGGTCACTGTGCAGGCCCAACAGATGCCCCAAGAGGCCAATGGCTGAGACACTCCACTCAAAGCCCAACTCAGATGATTTTGTTCCCTATATTGGCAAGTTGTACTGTCTTTCTAGCCCATGAGGGATGAGAAGCAGCAATTTGTCACTGGATCAGGACAGTAGGAAAGCAGCACATGCAAAGAAAGGAGTACTAGCCACCAGCAGGGGATAGGACAGTGAACCCTCAGAGTACACCAGGAACTGCAAAGAAACAGACAAGACGACAGTGTGGCAGCCCCAAGGACCCCCATAAGCTGCACACTCTTGGAGAAGCACTGAGGACTTCTGAACTGAGAGCTCTGCATTTGTAGAAAGCACTGGGAAAGAGGAAAGCATACACTGAGTCTTTCATTTAAGCAGACAGAACATTCTGTGAGATACAAAACAACCTAAACGGAAGTAAAAGGTGAACATCAGCTGGAAAAAAATATCTGTAACATCCAGCATGGATGGAAGGCAGTCTGTGGGGCAGTGAGGCTTAGTGATCTTTAAGGGCTCCAGATCTACAGAGGCCAGCAATGTCCCAGCTCAGAAATCTGGCCTCTACTATTTCTGCCCCCCCCCCACCAATGGGGAACTGATAATGGTAACAGCTATTATCTGTCACATGGGCACAGTCAAGGCCCCTATTCTATAACACCCTGCCTGGTACTCAAGGCTGAAGTACATCTGGGTCTGTTTGCACGTGGTGCCAACCGCACTGTCCTTGACTGGTCAGAGGAAGTAGACCACCCATGGCCAAGCTGGCTCTGAGGGCCTGGGCTCTGCTGACTGCAGGCTTCTATGTCTGCTCTGGGCTGTGGTCAAGGGCTGTGGGGCTGAGAAACAACCCCGTGCAAGGCTTTGGGCTCTCTACTGTGAGGGGCTCTAACATTCTGTGGATCCAAACACCAGCTAAGCACCCTGACACTAGCAGCAGACCAGGCAAAAGAGAGCTTGTTCCCCCTTGGAAGGAATTCACCAGCCATTGGGGGAAACAGGGAAGGAGGTCATTAGGATCCCACATGATCTGTGTAAAAGAAAAGCTTGCTGAGCTTGGAGGAGAGGCGGGAGGCCAAGGCTGGCTGCCAGGATGCACACCGGTCAGGAGGAAGGCTTCCTGGTGGGAATGGAGACATGAATCAAAGTAGTTTTTAATATGAATGGGATAATTCCAACTATTTAACAGATCTCAATGATTCCCTAACCAGTTTCACAAGCTCATTTTGCCTTCAACTAAAGTACCTTCTCCTTGGATAGGGCCTTCCCTTGTGGAAGGGCTAAATAAAACCTGAGTACTGTAAACACCAGGAATGCAATGTGACTGGAAACTTGCTGGAATGAAACTCCTCATTGGCCAGCAACACTTCTCCATTTTTCACAAGGATTGTATTAACCCTGCGCAATACTCAGGAAACGGACTGTTTCTCATGAGCACTGGGTGGAGGCAGCCTGGACTCATCTTCACATGTCAGTGAAGACATGTTTGTGAATTTCACAAAACACAGGGGAAGAAAACCACCATGGTCTGGCTCTAAGCAATTCAGGGCACTTGTCCACGGTACACTTCCAAAGTATTCCCCAGGGATTATTAGTAAGTTTTAGGGGAAAAAGTGTTACTTTGGCAAAACACATTTGGGAAACACAATTTAAATAAACAAAGAGAGGTTTCCTCATTGTAGGAGTGTCAAGGAATTTACTATGCAGCCTTGGAATATAATCTGCTAGGAAGGGAATACAGTATGCGAAGTTTCTCAGGTGTACTGGCTCTGGGATCATTGTCATGAGACGTGTCTGAGGACTTTGATCTGGGAAGGCATCTTGAAAAATGCTGACGTGTTGCTTCTGTGTTCCAGAGCTCCTGCTTAGTGACCCTGTAAATGATCCCCCATTTGGCAAAGAAAAGCTCTGAAGCACAACTGGTGCTTTCTGCACCTATCAGCCATGCCCAAAGTGCTACAGAGGCTGCCAGTATCTACAGATGAGACCGTGAGACGTTGCTGCAATGTATGGTGCAGGCAGAGGGGAAGAAGGGAAGAACCAACTCAGCTCAATTCCCTGCATACAAAGGGAAAGGCTGCTTAGAGATTGAGTAGCGGTCCCTCAGTAGGATCAACCTACAATGCCATGGATGCCCTGGCTTGAGATGAGCCCAGAACAGGTAAGTCACAAGGAAAAGCAAACTTTGAGCCCCACCTCCCTGGGCACAATGTGGTGGCAGAGGTCAGCACTTCCTATTGGGGACTTGCGACTTTAGTCCTCTCCCTACCCACCCCAGCTCTGTGTGCAGACAAGTGAGCCTTTGTCTGGGTGACAGCAGAACTTCAGCACAGTGAAACATCCCTCTCCTCACTTGTCAGGGCCTGGGAGATCTTTCTGGAACTCACATGACCAATGGTGGAGCCATTCTCAACTCTCAGCAATGGACAACCACATGGTGCCGTCTCTCAGAGGAGCCAGCATGTGGAGACGAGGAGACTGATTTAACGAATCAGAACACCTCCTCCTACTACAAAAGATGAAGAATCTAAATCAGCTATTGACTGCGACTCAAAAGGAAGTGATAATCACAAAAAACACCACCTTCATTCAGCAAGGCAGAGTTCAGATGAAAAGCACACTTACCTCATTAAAAAAATAAATGGTAACATAAATAGAAGATTTGGATTGAGAAATTCTCCAAGATTTTAGAAGAAAAGGATAAAAGAATTAATATGAAAAGTAAAACTTTTGAGTGGCAGCAACAGCAGGCTGGGTAACTGGGCTGGGACATCCACAGGTCCCCCCATGAGGACACCCCTGACCCTGCAAACAGAAATGGCCCATTTCACGAAGATGAACAAAAATGGACTACTCTAGATGTACCTAAGAGAAATCCTTGAATTCCAAGGACAATGAAGAAACAATCTGCAATTGTTTTATGGGGGGAAAGAAAGCAAATCTTAACTTCTAAAGATGACAGGGCAATGTTCTCAGAGTTCTGAGGGAGAATCCGTGGCCAAGAACTCTCCAGGCAGCTGCACAAGGACACAGGAAGAACGTCTCACATTGGCAGAGCCACACATGTGATGCCTACTCACCCTTCTTGAAGGAAGTCATTTAGGGTGTCACCCTGGTGCTGAGAAAGGGACTGAAATAAAGGAGGGAGTGTGGTGTAGATAAACAAGTGTGGTGAGCAATGAAAGCTTGAACCCAATTAGTATCTGACTGTAGGTAACACAGTCATAAAATTTACTGTGAGTGGCAAATCTGTTTCTTGAAAGATATAGATGACAGATAGGTATCAGTAGATAGATGATATAAAATAATAATGACCAAATATCTAAGATCTAAATTCTGGATCTAAAGCCCCAGCTCATCCTCACACTCACTGGCAGGGGTAGGGGAGGCATCGAGCCCCAGGCGGAAGCCCACTGACTGGACTCGGTCCTCCTGGATTTGAATTCCAGCTCCCTACCCACCAGCTGTGGTCCTTTCCCAGTGCCACCCCCCCTTGTGGCCTACTTTGTCCCGGTCATCTCACTTCTCCCCACTCTCGTAGATTCTGCACACCTCTCCCCATCTGCACAGCCACTGCCCTGATCCGGCCTCACAGTCTTCCCAGGACGATGGCACAAGTACTTGCCCTGGCTGATCCCTTTGCCCTCCAGCCTATTCCTGCCCCTCCTCCTACTTCAATGCAATTTGCAGTTGATCTGTGAAAACCTTCAGTGACTGTGAGTCTGCAGAATGCAGGGAGGAGCCCAGCTCCCAGGATCTGACACTTTCCCCCAGTGTCCTTCCACCAACCACAGAGAATGACACACAGTTCCCAGCACAGCATCTCTTCCACCTGCAGAAAGCAGATGTTAAGGTGAAGACACCATGAAGGTGTGATTTTGCAGCCCAAACCTGCTACTCGCTAGCTCAGCATGCTGGGCTGACTGCCTCCTATTCCAACCCTAGGTGTCCCGTGTGTAGAGAGGAAGTCCTAACAGAGACTGCACTGTCAGGGCTGCTATGAAAGGGAGACAGCAAAAAGCAGGTCAAGGGGCATCCAGAGGGCACTCAGACGAAAACCATCATGACGCTGATCTCTCCCCATCCTTGCCCACGTTACTTCCCACACCCACAGTGCATTTTCACCAGCACATCCGCAGTTCTCCTTTAGGGTGATGTTTTAGCTCACAGTTACTCTCACTCTCTGCCAGGCTTCCAGGACAGCTGGGCTGCAGGGTGTGGGATGGAGACTTGTCCTGTTGCTCCCAGCATGTGTCATGACCCTATCCTGTAGCTTTGCACTGACCAGAGGCCAGCCTGTCCCCTCCATGTACTGTGAGCTCCTGCAGGGCAGACACCAGCCAGCCTCAGCAGAGGACCCTGGCAAAGCACCTGGCTTGTGGAGAGAGCCAGAAATCATTCACAGAAGGAAGCAGAATGACTTTGACCATCATGCTCCACCTCGAAAGCCAGGGTGGTGCTCCGATGTCTGCAGAGGTGCTAAGCAGGAGACCCTACGTCTGTCCTCAGCATGGGCAGGGCAGGACAGTGGGGCTCTGGGGAGAGCAGAGTTTAGCCTTCACCTCATCCCTCAGGGGCCTCAGCACAGACAAGCAGCTCTGGGACATTTTCAAGCAGTGGAAAAACAAATGCAGTGCTCAGCAAGCAAACTGCAAGAAGCACAGGGCCATTGGGGATGAGCTCATGGCAGGATTGAGCTGTGTGGTGGAGGGAGAGCTGGCCTGACCACAGCAGCCTCCAGCCAGAGTGCCAAGTGACCTCAGGCCTTTGGCATGCTATGGCCCAGGCCTACTGAAAGTCCAACAGCCACGTGAAGAAAAGTATCCATTTCACCTTTAAGAAAGCACATCGGGTGACAACAGCAGCCCTTTCCAGACCTGGAGTATCCGGGGGAGGTCACCAGGCCAGGCCAAGTGTCCTATCCCCGGGGTCAGGCCTTGGCTCCCCTGGGCAGCCACACCTCCAGTTAGCCAGACATTTTCAGTGGACAACTGGCTGATGAACTCTGTAGATCTGAGGATACCTACTGGGAAAGGAGGCCCCTATATTGGGATGACTTCCTGCTCCAAGCCAAATGTCAACCTGTGAAATGCATGGTGCTGGGTAATAAGGATGAGGTGGAGGCCATACACACCTTCAGAATTGCAAAGAAGTGTCCTCTGGACTCTGATTACATACACAACATGGAAAATGCTTCCCATGATGGGTGACCTCTGACAGACTCAACAAGTGAAGGAGTGGACAAGGGAATCCCCTATTTCGGGGGCTCTGTCTTTTCTTTTAATCACACCCCCACATATTTTAAGTAAAACCTATGCAGTATAAGATGTTATAAGGCTAACTGGGAAGGCTACTGTGTAGCAGAAAAGGCTTCCGGACTACATCAAACTTCACTGTGACATTTGCATTTAACACGGAGTCTGCAGGAAGCCGAAAGGACCCTGGGGACACAGCTGTCCTTGGACCCAGCACACATGCTGTAAGCAGGCTGCTGAAGAATCTGTACATAAAGCTCTTGTTTGTACCTCAAAGCCTTCCTCTGCTGCTCACCTTTACAGATTTTCAAAGTCAGCTTTAGATATTTACAGCAACTTTGGATGGCTGCCATAGATCTTCACACTGCCTAATTGAGAATCTTCATACCACCCCAGCCACACACAGTTTAGAATGAAGGAACTTGAGCTAGTGAGTAAGCAGGGGAAGCACAAGGCATCGTTCATCATTGAGTTGCCTCTTCTCCAAAGCTCTAATTCTATGATCTTATAATAGGGTAAGATGACATGACTTCATTTTGGCTACCTCATCTGGGTCAGATGACTGTCTCTACCCATCTTAAAAGATTTCTGGGAAAAGACTTTATAAACTCTGAGAGTTTACAGCAAGAAATCTTTTCACATACCCATTTGTCTAAGTTGACTATTTCCTTCACTTGGGCAAGAGCTCCCCCCTCTTTTCTCCTTCCTCCCTTCTTTCCTTCCTTTTGCCCATCCATCTGTCTGTTCAGCCATCTGGTCCCCATGAACACATACTGTGTGTCAGGTCTGAGGGCCACGCTGGATGACAAGATGAACACACCACACCACTGGGTCTCAAGAGATCTCAACAATGAGCGAAGAAGGGGGTTGTGAGTGCTGAGAATGTAGTTACCAGCCACAGAACACAATGCCAACAGTTGCATATCCTGTAGGAAAGCCATAATCCTCATGCATGAAGATAACTTTGTTTCCCACAACCTCCAACTTCATAGAAATATGACCAACTGAATACAAAAACAAAACCAAAAACTGAAAAAAAAATGAAACCCCCAAGGACACAACTTTTAGATTCAGTGTAAACTAATCAATCCATTTGCCTGGAGTGCTTCTTCAGAGTACTCAGAGTTATTTCTCAAAAATGTTATTTTCTCTGATTATTAAAGTCAAAAATCAGAAAAGAGTAGAAAAGAAAAAATATCCAGCAATTGGCAGTAACAGTCTATGTTTCCAATGCATAGATTTATTCATTTATACTCTAAAAATAAAATTAGTGTACTGACATGCATGCTTCATAGCATATATTTTTAAAAAATACTTCTTGGGCTACAGCTGTACCTCAGTGATAGAGTGCTTTACTAGCAGGTGTGAGGCCCTGGGTTTAGTACCCAATATTGCAAAAAACAAAAACAAGAAAACTTCTTTATACTTTGTTCTTACATGTCCTTTGGAGGCATACGTACTTAATGGTTGTTTGGTATTCTATCATATAGTTATTACATGTTATTGTAAACCAATTCTCTACCACTGAAATGTAGATTAACCTGAGGGTTTCACAGTTATAAATAATGTTTATACACAAACACATACACATCTGAGGTTAATCTTTAGAATAAATTCCTAGTGGGGCCAGGGATGTAGCTCAGCAGTGCCGTACCTGCCTGGCAAGCACAAGGTCCTGAGTTCAATCCTCGGTACAGAGAAAAAAAATCCTAGAAGTGCAATGTTTGTATCTTAAGGATATAGTATACAGTATTGTATACAGTATTTGAAGGCATTTAATACATACTGACAAATTATTCTACAGAAGATGTGTTCTAATTTATATTCTAACTAGCAGTGCATATAAGTGCCCATTTTTCTGAACCTTACCAACATTGTGTATTTTGTCTTTTCTTTCCTTCTTTCTTTCTTTCTTTTTTTTTTTTTTTTTGGCCATTTTAGGTAAGAGGGGATGGTATCAAATTGTTTTAATTGGCATTTCTATTCAGCAGTTAGACTGAATTTTCCCCCATATGCTTAGTGTGTCTATACATACATTTTTAAAAACATCCTAATATACCATTTGCTCAGGTTCTTCTATTGAGTTAAAATCTGTCTTCTGGCAACTTTCTCCCATTAGTTCAAGTTGTGCCTTCTGGAACTACGCTGAGATTATTTTCTGCTTCACATGACACCCCCTCAAATACTTCAGGACAGAAATCATGTCTCACTTTCTTGAAGTTAAATACTCCCAGGTCCTGCAAACATTTCTCATGTGGCAAAGTTTCAAGGCCATTGCTGAAGATTTAATCCATGACCTGTCCTACTGTTCCTGCAGATGCCAGTGCTGGCTGTCACTCAATCCATGCAACTTAGGAGAGCTTCCTGCCTGCACCTCAGGCCTTGGCCTCCTCTCTCTTCCTCGCCCATAACATGAAGAGTGAATTTTACCGTGATCATGGCATTTCTTGTGTGAGGTCAAAGGCCTGGAGCTCAAATAAAGTGTAAAGAAGAGATGACTTTGAGGCTGAAACAGGAAAAGGAATATGTGTGTTATAATGAGAATGTTTAATTCAAATGAAGAAAGCTTCAAAAAGGAAGAGACATTTGCCTTGATCTAGGTCCTGGGAGGTAAATTTTGGCAGCATTATGATGAGCAGCATTAGGACCCAACATTAGGATGAGCTTCCTTCCAGAAGTCAGGCTGACTGCTCAACCACACGCCCCCTGTAGTCACCTGTGCACACACTGGTCTCCTCACCCATCTAAGGAAGCCCTGTGTCCTGCAGTCCTCAGAGCCTGCTCAACAACTACCACAAGGCAGGTCATCATGTGTGCTTAGAGAACCAAGCCACGGGGGAATCTCCCTGCAAGGGTTCACAACCCTTTGCTGTTATTTTCCTTTCATCAAAGAACCTTCTGAGACAAATCTGGGTCTCTAGAGTATTTCAAAACCTGACAGGTTCCCTGGATATCCAACTGGAGCATCTATGCCACCGACAAGGAGCCTGGGGCATTACTGAATTGCACCCAGTTACCACATCATACCAGCTTCTAAGAATTCTTCACGCTTCTGGGGGCTCATCAGTTCTACAGCATTGTCAAAACTATTTCTGGATCTCCAGAACTGAGGTCCAGTCTTTGAATACCATAAAAGCGTCACTGCCTTTTGAGTCTCTGTCCTTAAGGACATCCACAGCCTTTGGCAAAGGCACCCAGGCACTTCTGTGTCTTATGGTTGGCGTGGTCTGAATGTGTCTCCCAAAGTTCGTGTGTTGAAAATGTAAGTCTCCAAACTCATGTGCTCATGGTATTCAGAGGTGGGACTTTTGGGAAGTAGTTATGTTTAGATGAAGTTATGAGGGTGGCACCATGACAGGACTAGTGGCTGCATAAGAAGAAAAAGAAGGGGGACCTGAGCTCCTGCTTTCTCGCCATGTGATTCCTCCACCATGTTATGACACAGCAAGAAGGCCCTCCTCAGATGCAGCCCCTAGGCCTGGAACTTTCCAGCCTCCAGAACTCTGAGAAATAAATTTCTTTTCTTCATAAATTATTTGGTCTTTGGCATTTTGTTATAAAGATAAGTGCTATTTTTATAAACATAAAATAGTTTAAATTAAAAAATATTTAAATGTGCATGTATATTCATTAAACTGATATATATGAATATATTTGTATTTATATATATATAAATTTCTGTGTACACATAAAAAGTTTTGGACTTTGGAGTGTTCATGTTACTGTCATTCTGCTGTGCATTTAACAACTGCTTACCATATTTGTGGATATAGAAAACTCATTTTAAAAAATTTTTAAACAGTATCTAGAAACTATTTTGTTTCTGAATAAGCCATGCTATGGAGGAAAGGGCTCACACACAGGTCACAGGTACAGTCTCCTAGGGGACAGTGAGGCCACACTATTACTCGTTGGCCAAGGCAACATTCAGCTTCTCGGCACAGGAGTTGTGTACATGATAGGTCCCTGTGCTGGCCAGAGAGGCATCCTGGGTAATTTGCCCTCATATCAGAGATCCAACTCACCACTATCAAAAGGAAATGCTGGAAATCAAAAACACTGTGGCAGAAATCAACACTGAATGAAGAATGAAGAGCGAACCCAATCAAGGAAGGGATCCACAAGCTTGTAGATGTGTCACACTGGAAGTCCCCATACCAAAATGTAAAGGGGAAAAACCTAGAAAAAAATACCCAAAAACCATGGCATAATTTTTAAAAGTATAATATGTACAAAATGTATGTGTAACTGAAACATTCAGAGAAGATAGCTAGAATGGGGAAGAAGAACTATTTGGTGAAATGTCTCATAATTTCCTAAAATTAATGACAGACATCAAACCACAGATCTAAGAGGCTTAGAGAAGCAGTATCAAAACAATTCTATACTTAGAGATATTATATCCAAACTGCAGAAAACCAAACAGAAACAGAAAATTCTGAAAGAAGCCAGAAAAAATATCTCACAATCCCTACAGAAGAATGTAGATGAAAATTATGTGGACTGCTCATTTGAACCAGACAAACAAGGATACAGTAAAATATTTACAATTTTGAAAAAAAAAAAGGTAACTGCCAATGTAAAATTCTGTATCCAATGAAATTATCTTTGAAATGGAAAGAATAAACAAAGACTCCACAAAAACAGAAACAGTGAATTCATCACCAGTAGAGCTGCCCTGCAAAAGATAGTAAACTAAGTTCTTCAGGAAGAAAGAATGATAGAGATCAAAAACTCACTGCTACATAAAGAAAGGAAGAACATCAGAGAAGGAAAAAATAAAGGTAAAATAAAATCTTTCATATTTGTTATTCCTGTTTAACACCTGTCTGTTTAGGATAATAATAGTAGCAATGCATTGGGCAATGACAGTATGTAGATAAGTGAAATGAATGTGATATTATAAAGGATGGGAAGGAAGAAGAAGAAATACTTTGTTATAAGGTGCCTGTGCTACCTATGAAGTATATATTATTATTTTAAAATGAATTTATATTAGTTGTAAATGTGTATTGGAAACTTTGGACAAGAAATAAAAAATATTTTAAAAGAAATATTGTTGAGGGCCAGGGATTTAGCTCAGTGGTTCCACCACCTGCCTCACAAGTGCAAGGACCCAAGTTCGATCTCTGATACCAAAAAAAAGAAATATTGTTGATATGCTAAGACAGAGAAGAAAACAAAATCATATAAAATATTTAATGAAAACAAGAATAGGCAGAAAAAGAGAAAGAAACAAAGAACATGAGCAATGAGTAGAAAACACGGTAGCTATTAACCAAACTATATAAATTATCATGTTAAATGTGAATGGTTGAAATGTACCAATTAAAAGACACTGACAGAGTGGACAAAAAAATTAGACCCAATTCTTATGTTGTTTATGAAAAATCCACTTTAAATATAAAGGCTCAGGTCAATACTAATCAAAAGAAAGCTTCAAAAGTTATATTAATTTCAGGCAAAGCAGAATTCAGAGCAAAAAAGGTATCAGAGATAAAGACAGACATTACATGCAGGAAGCAAATCTCCAAGAAGACATAACAATCCCTAACACACATATATCAAACACAGAATATCTAAATATGCAAGGCCAAAATCAATAGAACTACAAGGAGAAACAGACCAATACACTAGTATAATTGAAGGCTTCCATACTGCTCTTTGAGTAACTGATATATCAAACAGGAAAAACATCAATATGGATATAGTCTCTTCTAAGAGCACTATTAATCAATGTGCTACAATTGACATGTATAGAATATTCCATCCAACAAAAGCAGAATGTCTACTGATCTCACACTGACATAAATCATTCACTGAGATATACCACATTCTGGGCTGTAAAGTGCATACAGATGGGTGGACACTGTATACATCTTCCTGTTCAAGAACAAGTTCAGTGGGCTGGGGGTGGAGGTCAGAGGGAAACTAGTCCCTGGATTTGATCCCTACCATAAAAGCTTTTTGAGATATAATTCACAAGCTATAATATTCACCATCTTAAAGTGTACACTGTAGTACACAATTTAGTATATTTACAGAGTTGTGCAACTGTCACCACTGTATAATTTTAGAACACTTCTGTTACTACCCCCAAACCCATTATTGGTCATTTCTGTCTTCCCTCCCTGCAGCACCTGCAAACTACAAACCTACCTTCTGTCTTGATGGATTTGCCTGTTCTGAGCATACCTGTAAATGAGATCATATAATACTTGACCTTTTGTGTCTGGCTGCTTTCACTTCACATGATGTTTTCAAAGGTCATCAGTATCATACTAAGTGTCAGTACTTAATTTTTGTATGACTGAATAATCTTCCACCATATGAGAAAATCACATTTTATTTACCCATGCATTCTTTGGTGCACGTTCTAGTTGTTTCTACTAGGAATAAGGCTGCTACTAACATTTGTGTACAGATTTCCTTGTAACACAGGTTTTCAATTCTTTTATTAGATTGATACCTAGAAGTGAAATTGTTGAGTAGTATGGTAACTCTACATTTGACATTTTGAGCAACTGCAGACTTTTTCCAAGTGGTTGCACCATTTCACATTCCCACCAGCAACATACAAGGGTTCCAACTGCTCCACCTCCCCACCAACACTACATGTCTGTTATTTTAGTGATTCGAGTAAGAGGTACCTCATGGTAGTTTTGATTTGCATTTCTCTGATGACTTGGATACAACTATTATTTCAAATTGTCACTCCGACTTTACAGAGGGATCTATGTGAACTTTGAAATGGGTTGTTAAGGCTCCAACCACCTCTGTAGCATTAGCTCTCTGATGGCAAAGAGCATTGTGTTCTAACTACAAAGGAAAACAAGGATATTTTCCTGCCTCCTCTTCTACAAATAACATAACAGGATTCCATGATCAGACTTAAACAGTATCCATTCCCTGGAAATACATTTGCAGCCCTGCTTACCTGCGGGAGGCCAGGCCTTGATGTATCCTGTGCAGTGGACCACGGCATATTGGGCTTCACCTTCTTTCACAGGGCCAAGGCCATTCCTGCAGAAAGGACACTGTGAACACGCTGTTTGCATTTTGCAGTGTGAGCCAAGGACTTCAGTAACTCCTTTGGCATCTAAGCTACTGGGTTCCCTTGTTTGCCTTTGGGATTTTGAATCCCAACTTCTCACCATCCTGTTCTCCCTCTCCCATGTGATCTGAAAGTCTCAAGTGAATTCCACTCACATCCCCATCTCACGGCGGTGGCTGCCACCTGGAGGCACGTTCCTCATGGTCCTTCTCTACACTGAGCCCTCTCTTCAGCCTGGGCTGCTCTTCCGCTTAGGGAATTTGAGCCATGGACCACACAGTCCCAAAACATGCATCAGAAAGGGCACTGACCTGAACCTTTTCCTCATGGTGGTTATTCTGTTTAGAGGCAGGTGGTCCAGAGGAGCATTTCCACACCTGGAATTGACACATGAATTAGAATGTGTGAAGACCCAGGTAAGCTCAGAAAACATGCTGTACTGCTGTAGATGGGCCTGGACTGGTGCTTACACATTTATCCATGGCCAGTTTCTTTCTCAAGTGCAGATGCAAGTTTTCACACCTTTGAAGTTTGGTGTGTGCCTGCTTCCAAAGCACACGGCAGGTGTTTCAGAGCCCAGCCCAGAGCTGGAGACTACAGATTGACTAGGAAAAGCCTAACCATGCTCAGGGCTATAAATCATTTCCTTGGAACTGCGTGACTATCAGGAAACAAGGGAAGAGGGTGATGGCAGAGCCAGTGTCTCCTCAGGCTTAAGCGAAGACACCAACTCAAAACAGATGTTGCCAGCTGATGCACAATGGCACCATCCCAGGCATTAGCATCCCATCTGCAGGAATGCTCCCTTTCTGCAGAGCTCTGGCCCCAGGAATAACTCAACAGGAGGAAGCTGCTAATGGCCAAGAGGAGCAAGGGACAAGGGACAAACAGGTACTGAACCAGGTCTTCCTGAGGGCCCCTCTCTGGGAGCCAGGGGATGTGAGGCTCACCCTGCCCACTCTGGCAGGCATTTCCCTGCCTCCCTTCTCAATTATCCTCTCAGTATCCCAGGCTAATGAGCAAGGCCCTCGCCGTGGTCAGGGTCCAATGGCAACGTGGCATTGCTTAACTCTTCCGTGCATTTCCATTTCCAACCACGTGGCAAGCAAAATCCTGGATGGCTTAATTTCCAACCAGCAAAGACCAGAGTCTAATTATTCTCTGAGACCTTGGTCAGCTGCCAGTGCTGGTGAGGATTTCCACAGCAGGATGAGACCGTGATATTGCTGCCCGGGAGCACCCGTGTGGCCCTCTGTTTCTGGCAGGCAGTCCGTGTGTCTGGCTAAAATGAAGTTGTTTTATTTGGAGAAGAAGGTTATGCTTTCAACTGTCAGCAGCACTGCTCACCTCCCAGTCAATCCAGTCAGGAGGGGCCTGGCACTTCCAAGAGCAGCTTGGAGCACATTCCATAGAGCAAGTGGCCCAGGCATGGATCTGGCTGGCAGGGTTGTGACCCAAGCTGCTACCAGAGATGGTCCATGAGGATGCAGCCAAGCAACTGATTCAGGAGGAAGCTGCCTAACCCTAAGAATTTCCATCACTGCAGCCCCTGCTGAATGCCCTCAAGCTAGAATGGGCACTCACTCTGGTCCCCAGAGCATAGTAGGCAGACCTGTGGTGACTGATATATTAGTCATTTTGTCCCCAGGTGACCCTGAGCCCAGCTGGTTCTGCCAGGTGAATGGGAGCTAGGCTGCCTGCAGGACTCCATCATGGGTTAAATGGAGACAATGATGCCACCCCAGTGCTGCCAAGTGAGCTGAGGCAGGTAGTGAAGGGACTTTATCTGAGCCCTCTGGAGAGGAGCAGACCAGAGGAAGGGACAGCTCTCCTTGGACCCTGAAGGTCTATTTCTCATGACAGGAAGCCAGAATCTTCTGCAGGTCCCAGGGGCCAGGTTGGCGAAGCTCTCTTTTTGCACTCAACACAGGTGGCACTGGGGAGCTGAGGTGGCCTGGGATGCTAAGAGGATCACTGAGAAGGGAGGCAGCTAAAGGGTGAGCAGGTTTTATTTAAAATGTGTCCTGCTTTAGAAGATTACTGTGAAGTGTGCGAAATATATGCTCCTTCTACAGCACCTGTTTTGTTTCCTAGTACCAAATAGATAATCAAGTGGCAAGTCACGGTTCTGGGGTGGCATGGCATCAGGGAGTGTCTCCACCGTGCAGAGCCTGGGATCACCCAATCCCAGGGCTGGCAGCTCAGGGCACAGGAGGAGAGCAGGCTGACGCTGGCCTAGGCAAGAGCCATGAAGAATCTTGCAGCATGGTCAGGACAGGTGCTCAGGGAGAGTGTGGGGGTCCACCAGCCCACTCAGCCTTCCATTCTGCAGGAGGTGATGAGATCCACCTGCACCTCCAGCCCCTGTTGCTCCTCCTCTGAGATGCAGCGATGGATCCTTGGTCCTTACACTCAGTAGCACCATTTGGCAGTCGATGGCTCCTCCATCCCAGACCTTCTTTTCCCTCTGTGGTGCTCTCCTCGCCCCCGGCAACTCCCCAGTCTCCCCTGCCATCTCAGTTCTTGGGTATCCAGTCTACACTCGCTTCACAGGTGACCTCATGCTCATCCCAGGGTCACACCCTCCAGTGCCACCTCTCAGTCTCCAAGTCTGTGTCTTCAGCCCCAGCGCCTCCCTTGGGTTCCAGAATTACATGTCCAACTGTCAGCTCATCTTCTCCATTTCATTGTCTAACACACAAGTCAATCGCAGCAGGCTGAAATTTTTCTCCACCCCATGCCTGCTTCCCTAGTCATCTTTCTCAACTCAGTAAGTGGCAACTCCATTTTTCCAACTGAGCAGGCAAACATTTCAGACTTGTCTTTGACTTCACTTTCTTGTGTCCTTGCTGCAGGCTGGGACTATCTCTGAAATACATTCAAAGTCTGAGCTCTTTACACACCTGCATTACTACAACAGCCTCCTCACTTCTTCCCTGCTCCACACAAAGTCAGAGCAATTTTTTAAATGTTGTTCAGAAAACAACTCTTATGATCAAACCCCAACAACCTTCCATGTCATCAGTCACAGCTGAGGGCCCTGTGCACCCAGGGCTTCAGCATCTGCAGATTCCACCAACCATGGAACAAAAATATTTGAAGAAATACTGTATCTATACTGAATGCATGCAGATTTTTTTCCTGTCATTCTCTAAACAACAAAGTACAACAGCTATTACTTCAATTGTATTGGGTATGATAAGTAATTAAGAGCTCCTTTAAAGTATACAGGAGGATGTGTGTAGGTTACAGAAAATACTACTGGGGACTGGGCATCGGTGGGTTTTGGTATTGGTGGTGGCTCCTGGACCTGATCCACCATGGCTACAAGGAACAACTGTATGTGTAGAACACCCTAAGACATCAGGGAGGCTCAAAGAAGCATAAATCAAAGCTTCTATCCTCAGGGCATTATCACTGATTCATGAGGCCAAGATATTTACACTGAAAATATCAATCAATAATGAAACAGAGCAATTTAAAATGTATGAGCTGTCAGAGGAAACATAAGAGTAAGTATGGATTTGGTGGTTTCGACACAAACATGTTGAGAGATTTGGAACCTTGTAGAGGATGGATTCAAGCAGGGCCTTGAGGGAGGGGAAGGAAGTCAAGAAACACTGTGGGCAGGGGG
Source organism: Heterocephalus glaber (assembly GCF_000247695.1). The sequence goes on from NW_004624768.1 coordinate 21,224,534, forward strand.
TGTGAATCTGAGAACAGGCAGAAAGTGGTGGGAACCCAGACAGGAAAGGATGAGAGGAAAGAGGGACCCTTCTACGACAGACAAGGCAGTCTATCTATTCACGGGCCTGAGGTCAAGAAGACTTAGGCAATGCAAAGAAGCCATGCAGCACGTGTGACCACGGCAGAACTGAACCTGGCTAAGGGTGGATCAGAAGGCAGGAACCCCACCACTGCCACAGCCCTTTAAGCCTCGACAGACCTCATCCTGCAGATGAAAGAGCGCCGAGAGCCCATGCACATCCTCATGGATGACTGCTGTCCCTCCTTCTTGACTGTCCCCGTCTTCAGATCCAGGATCCGCCCTGAGAGAGAGAAGGACATACGCATCATCCTTGCTGAGACAGAGGATTGAGGGGAGGGGTGGAACGGCTGTAAGGACAAGTAGGGCTGCACAAGTTATTTGCTTCTTGGAATTCCCAACATTCTTTGGCAGGAAACTCACAGAACGAGACTCATGCAACTCAAAATGCCTGCTGTCTCCAGAGCAGTCTACACTGCCGTCTCTGCTATCAGACCCCATCGCCCAGAGCCTCTCTAGCTGGGCTGCCTCCTCCCCCACACCGTGGAGACAGCATCTGCCAAGGTCACCAATGACTTCCTCACTGCTAAATCTGAAACGTGTTTTTCCTTTATCTGACTGCTTTGCTGAACTTAACACAATTACACACTTATTTCTTTTCAAAAATCTTCCTTACCCCTGGCTTCCTAAACAGCGCTTTTCTAGTCTTTCTCCAACTGCCCTTTCAGTCCCCAGCACCTCTGTCCTCAGCCATCTTTTCTTTGCTTTCTTCACCTCTGTCTGCCTTGCAGTTTTACCCACTCCAAGGTTCTGGTGCTCACCTCTAGATGCCGATGACAATACATCTACACCTCAGCAACAACCCCTCTCTCTCCTTAGATCTACACCACTCCTTTCAAAACACCCCAACATCAGCAGGAGTATCACTGTGGACATGAAAGTTCAGGTGCTCTCTCTGCACCTGTCCTCTCCCTTCCTGCTGAGCATAGTCCCTGTCTGGCAACCTCCTGCCTGGGCCATCCCCTGCTCCCCTCTCCCAGGAAGGAGAGCTGAACCTGAGAACATGCTCCCTGCAAGCTATGGGGCTCTGTTCCATTTGACTCTTTCCATTCAGTGACTTCCAACCTCTCCTCCCAACAGCTGACCTCCCCCTGCATTGACACCCATCTTAGGGAGAAAAGTAGATAACACCTTCACTGACCGGGAAGTCCCTGACCTCTTGTCCGCCTGCTCTGGGCTTTTCTCCTCACAGCCGCTGCTGCAGTTGACTTTCACTCACCTGCTCCAGCCCAGGCCTTGGGGCTCTCTGTGGCACCCATGGTGAACAAACCCTGTTCAGGCTACCTCGTCCCTCCACAGAACCTCACTTCCTCCACCTCCCCTCTGTCAGCATCTATAGGGCTGCGTCCTGGCCCTCTTCTTGCCCACTATTCCTAGGGACCTTGGTGACTCTCCAGCTCCCCTCGTCCTGTATGTTAATGACAAGATGCCCATTTCCAGCAAAGACAAATTCCTTTGGCCCAGACTTTACTGAGGCTCCTCTGGGTCCTCTAAGCAGGCTCGGTCTTTGGCTTCCCTCCCTGAGCTTCTAGAATCCAGGCTGAGAAAGAGCCCTGCTTACCCAGTGCTTGGGTTTGCAGAAGCACCCTCCACATGCTCAGGTGTTGAAGGCTTGGTGCTCAGGGAGGCACTCCTCGGGGAGGGGATTTAAGAGCTGGGACCCATGAGAGGTGTGACGGTCACTGGGTTCACCCACGGGAACTGTGGGATCCCCACTCAATGCCTTCCTTTTGCTTCTGGACTCACATTCAGCCGCTCAATCCTCACCATCACCATTCAGTGCCCTCACAGATGCCCAAAGCAGGGCTCCACCCAACCTTGGCCTGGAGTTTCCCCAGCTGCAAAACAAAGTAAACCCACTCTTCAGATGAGTCCACTGTCTCAGGTGTCTGTCAGTCATGAGAAACTGCCTAACGCAGTTTGGTAACCCTGCCTGCCACATCTGCCCACCTTCCCTGTCCTACTGCCCCAGCCGGCTTCAGCAAGAATCTCTGCACCATCTCCTGAGTTCCCTGCTCTCACCCTGTTCCAGGATCCTAACTCCCCACTTGTCTCTGTTGGAGTCTGAGCCATGTCCAGTCTCTCCCGACTCAGGGCCCCAGGAGTGGACCTTGCACCCAGCACCATGGCCCCACAGAGTCTTCCTCACCACCCACCAAACACTGTGAACTGTTTCTCTCCAACATAGCCAGGCTCTCCTGGAAGCACCTATGCATCTGCCTGTCTCCTGGACACCTCACAGGCTCCAAAACAAATGTGCCCCCGTCCAAGCTGCCCTTTATCCACTGTCCCTGACTTAGTCATTGGTACCACTGTTACTCAGTTGCTCAGGCTGGAAACTACCAGTTAAGAACATGAGCTCATGTTCCTCCCTCACCTACTGGGTGACCCTCACAAGTTATCAACTTCTCTGTGCTTCAGCTGTGTCTGGAAGGTGAAGGTAATAATAACACTTCCTTCAGATGGCTGTTGAGAGCATTGAGTGGGTTAATATTACAAAGGGACTAAAGCTGTGAATGGCCTCCCAGAAGTGCTCTACAGATGCTTTTTCAGTGAGCATACGAAGACTTGCTCACATCTCCTCAGCCCTCAACATCCTGCCAACCTGCCTCCTGCATACCATGGCCTCTGCACTGACCCTGCAGCATGGCCCCTCAGTCCTGCCCCCTCATCACAATCTTCCCTGGCCTTAGGTCTGTCCTCTGCATGGCTACCATAAGTCTTTACCAAAATACCAAAAAGACTATGGCTCTAGCATTGAGGTTGAGGGTTTCTTCTCACCATGGAGCCATGAGCTCTCACTTGCAGGATCATGGCAACATGGTACATAGGAAAGTGATTTGCATGTAGCAGGTGTGCAATCCATGCATCCAGCGTAGGCCCATGATTGTGTCACAACCTCCCTGGAAAACTCTCATGCCCTCCCCCAGGAGTCCCAGAAAACCCACATCCTGAACCTACTCCCCTCCTCAAGTGTCCCTCTCTCTCCTACCTTCCCTGCTAGCACCCTCCTCCACTCCCCTGTGCCCTGTGCTACCCCTCCCATACCCAGCTTTCACCGCAGCCAGCACAGATATTTACCCAGCACCTAGACAGGCAAGGCACTAAGCTGAACACAAAGAATTGAGCAGGTAGAGCCATTATGTTCTAGTGGGTGAGAGCAGAACAGATTTTCAAATGAAGATGAGTGCTATGAATAACAATGAGCAGAGTAGGTGCAGGAAGGAAAGTGGACCAGCTCCTCTGCAATAGACAGAATTCAAAGCTCTTGGTGGAGCTGGCTCCCAGGCCCATGCTTCCATGCATGCTGTTCACTGTGAACAGCCCAGACCAACCCCTGTCAGCTTGGGTTCCTTAGTGCAGCCTTCCCTGTACATGAGGATCAGGCTGGGAGGACCTGCAGCACCAGGCCAATAGTCACACCAGCTCCCGGTGGACGCACCACCCTGGGGAGTGTGCAAAGGAGGCCAAGAGGGTGAAGGCTTTGCTGCCCAGGTTTGACACTTGTCTGTCTTCTTCACAGATGCAGTCTTCTGTAGCATGAACTGTCACTCACTCTATCATCCACCAAATGGTAAACAGTTTGGGCCATGAAGTAGGCCAGCATGAGTGCCTGTCAAATTCCAAAGTGTGCTCTGAAAATAAATCACAGCTGTGCAACACATGAGCAGTGGAACTTGAGGAAATGAAAAAACACATCTCCCTGATCGCTGTCGTGACCCTGAGAGACAACTGCCTCGATGTTTATTTCTCTGCGAGCATCTCCGGTTTCCTCCAACACAAGGAGCTGCTTTCCTGGCTCCTGGGAATGAAACACCCTTGACTCTATCTAGTGGGCGTGTTCCTGAAGGTCATGTGTGAACTGGATTTGAGACAACAGTACAAGTGGTGAAGATGTCTGCAGGCAGATGGTGTCACTGGCCCTGGGCACAGAATCCTAGCAGAATGGGATATGGACTAGTCCCCATCCATGGGCCCCAGTGCCCTCTGGCTGTCATGGGCTCCAGGTAGCCAGCATGGAGCCTTGTTACTTACACTGCTCCCCATCTTCTCTTCTGACCTCTGGGGCTGCTCAGAAAGAGGGGACTGGATGCCTGGGGCTGGTTCCCAGCAGGTCCCTAGAGGCACAAGATACTTAATCCAGGCCAGTGCAGAATCCTCCCAGGGCCCCTCTGAGCCTCAAACTCATCCTGGGTTGTGGAGGAATTGTTCTTCTGCAAATACTTCTCTGGGCTGGTCCCCCCTGGATCCCGTCCTTCCCTCCTTGGGGGCCACCGTCTGAGCCCCTGCTCACCTCTTCCTGTGTGCTACTCACGGCTTGTCCATGACACATGTTCCCCTCCCTCCTAACGCCCTCTGGGGTGCGTGAGGAAGACCCTCCTCCACCTGACTCCACTTGCCTCCCCCACACAGCCCCACAGCATCTCCATAACCACACTGGGAACCTGTGGCCGTCTGGAGCTGCTCCTGGCCATAGCTTCCTGGTCAGCAGTCTGTTCCCTCGGGTCCTCCTGCTTCCCCTGTGCTGCTAATCCCCAGTCTTGGGCCAGAATCCTCCATGTTCCACTAGCATCGACCTTCAGGAGGATGGGAGGAGCTGCTCTCTCAGACTCAGTTCAGTCTCTAGAGCATAGGGCTCAAGTCACAGAGCCACTTCTTGTCACAGGGCCCCAGCAGCCTCCCAACACAGCCAGAAACAAACAATGCTCTGGATCCAGGGGAAAGGAGAACAAGAGTGAGTCAGAAAATCAATAGGCAAGCTACTTCCAGGTGCAAGGGCCAAAAGGACTGGCCCATGGCTCCTCCACACGTCAGCTGTGAGTGTAAGCAGATTACTCAATTGCTCAGCCTCAGTTTCCTCAACTGGAAAGTGGACCAGACCGAGCAAAGATGGCTGAGTTAGAGGCTGAGGGTACAGGGCTGGCAGGAGGCAGCCACCTGCTCAGAGTGCCCTGGGCCAGGCCCATCCTCCGCCCAGCCCTGTCCTGCTTCTCCACAGAGAGGGCTTCCAGCCTCCCCAGTACACAGCACCGCCTTGGGCCAGAGGGCAGAACTGGGGCTATTAATTCTTCTCCTTAAAATGCTCTGTTGTCCTCAAACTAAGCCAATGTGGTCTTTATAGAAGAACTCCCCCACCCCTACTCCCACATGTGAACTAAAATCCCAGATAATCCGCTCCACAGAAAACACTGTTGCCATTTAGGGGTGCTCTCCCTGTCAATCCTTTCCCAGCACATGTCTGCTCTTTCTTTCAGTTTACAAAGGACTCACAGTAACATTTTCCATTCACATTCCTTGGCATAAAGTAGTGAAGATTTTATCACAAACCTCACTTTAAAGGCTTTATAATGGTATTCTAAATGGGTGATTTGCTTTTGGACATTTCAGTTGTTCCCTCATCTTCCATACTGTGAACAATGCTGCAGTGAACCCATCATACAGTGGATTCCCCACCACGGAATTGCTGCATTGAACAAGGAGAGTATTTGAGTATTTTAATGCCATTAATACCAACATCTCAGTCTACCTCTAGGCTACGAGTGAGCCCTACTGTCAGCATTTTACTGGTACCCAGTTCTTCTATGCCATGAAATGTGAATAAAAATGATGACTCTAATCACATCAAAGTTTTTACATATAATTTTTCCAGGATAGTTGAAAGTATACAATGCTCAAGGACAGGGGTCAGCAAGCACAGCCTGAAGCTCAGATCTGACCCAGTATCTGTTGTTGTGAATAAAGCTTTCCTGGAAAACAGTCATGCCTATTTATTTCTGTATTAGCTACAACTACTTCTCTATGACAGTGGCAAAGCTGAATAATTACGACAGGCTCTATGGTCTCCAAGCCTAAAATACATACTACCTGGCCCACTACTAAAAGGCACTTTCTGATTCCTGTTTTAGAAAAACAATCATAAAAATTCCGTAACAGAACACTTTTTTGTATGGGTGGAGGACTCCTCCTAATTATTTTCAGTAAGCTGATTCTTAAATATTATTTTGCTTAGCAGTAACTTTTTAAAACAGAAGAATCAGAAGTTTGTCTTGGACAAGATCACAAAAGAAGACTTTGTGCACATAAAAATGCTCCCCAGGCTACAAGAGAAATACAAATATCAGCTCGAATTATTTCATCAAAAGAATGGTTAAGAAAACTGGAAACATCTTGATTAAAAAAGAAGGAAAAACTAAGATAGCAAGGGAAGAAAATAAGAAAAAAATGTTTAGCAACAAAAATACAGCAATGGCCCCAGGATGGACAATATCTGGTGTGGTTCCAAAACTGTGTGGCCTATTGAAATGGGGACTACAGGCTAGAAGACACTTTGGTCACTGTTCCAGTGACACTGTGTTCCAGCCATCACTCCAGCTGTACACACAAACACCCCACATGGCCCAGGGACCCCAGGAGGGAGTCTGAGGCCCACTGCTGAGCCAACTCCAGAGCCACAGGCTACAGCCAAGAAGAGATGGGCCTTCTGCTGCTGAAGGTGGTATCCTTGTCCGATGGGGTCCTAGCACAGAACATCTGCCTCAGGCTGGGAAATGAATAAACAGCAGGGCTTATTGCTCACAGTTCTGGAGGCTGAGGGCCAAGATAAAGGCACGGGCACACATAGTGTCTGGTGAGAGGCCATTCCTCCCAGATGGGATCTTCTTGGTTCGTCTTCACATAGTAAGGGTGGCGAATGGGTTCCCTCAACCCTGTGATGAATGTCTAAACCCACTAGGGACTCAGGACCAACTCACCTCTCAAAGGCACCAACTCTGAATACAATCATACTGAGAATTAAGTGTCAGCGTACAGACGTGGGGGCACCAACATCCAGACCACAGTGGGGAGCCCATTTTCCTTAGAGTTCATCACCTCTGGCAGGTGTTTGGAAATGGCTCAGGACACAAATTCATCAACTCACAAGTTGCAACCCAACCATTTCCTCCTCAAACCATACGAAGGGACTTTGAATGGGTAGTGGAGTGGCACCAGTTATAGCAGCAACACCAGTTATTCTATCCACCTTCTGGCTCCATAATGCAAAGCTTTTTGAGAAGCAGTTCTCATGCTATTTTCCTTTACTACCAAAGTCAAATAAGGAACTGCCCCCTTCTTATAAGATCCCATGTCCCTGGTCATGGTGACTGGTTGAGGACTAGGCATATGACCCAAGCTGGGACCTCACGCACCCTCTGTCCACAGTGAGTGATCCCAGGCCAAGCAGTCCTCCGTGGGCAAAATGTGACTTTTATTTCCTGTCTACCTCTTTAGGGCACAGGAATCTGAACACCACTCTTTCAGTAACAATAACTCAGCTCCATGAAAAACTAGGCCTCAAAGAATAAGACTATCTCCAAACCAGCAGTGAAAATATGAAATGGTGGGCCGGGGATTTAGCTCAGTGGTTCTACCGCCTGCCTCTCAAGCGCAAGGTTCTGAGTTGGATTCCCAGTACCAAAAAAACCCCCAAACAAACAAACAAATAAAACAAAATGATGAAAGAGTATCCTCCTGGAGCTGAAGTCTTTAGCACCAATATATTGCCCTTTTTTGAGTGTGTGCATTAACTACGTCAATGTCTATCCCTTGCAGCCAAATAGCCCAGTCTAAAGAAAGCTCTCCAGCCTTGGACAGAAAAGTGGGACAGGAGAATTAACATTTTAGGCACCAAGCACCTTACTAAGGTCAGGAATCACCAAACATGTCTGTGTACTATTTTGTTTGATCTGCAAAACAAGCCTAGGATGGGCTCCAGCATGACTAAGGTAGAGAGGGGAGGAAGGACTTTGGGAGCAGTGAGACACAGAGGAGAGAAAATTTAACCACTGATGTGTCAAGAATTTGGTGAGGCATAGTGATAATAAAAAGCAGATGAACTTTCAGTAGGTTCTATTATTGTTTCGGAATACACTGTGGGGCAATGCAGGTCCCTCCTGCCTTTGCTCTGGGCAGACAGCCCCCTGGTAGGCTGTGTTCTTCCTGGAGGAAACTGAAGCCCAGAGACCCTAAATTGTCCCATATCCAAGGAGTGGAGTGTCAGGGTTTGCACAGGGCCGTCTGGCTGCAGGCTCCCTACTCCACACAGGGTCCACTGCTGTGAGAAGCCTGCAGTCTGTGCCCCACACCAAAAGACTAGATAGCGCCCACCAAACAGAAGCAGATGGGCAGGGAAGGGACAGGAGGTCAGCCATCTGCAAGAGAAAGTGTCGGTTTCAGAATAGAGACCGAGATTGGGAAAATCTGTCTTTGGTTTGGTTGGATAATTCGTTCTGTGTATTTGTTTATTGCTCTTCGGTTTTTCCTTTTAATTTAGTAGAGACCTTTGGATCATTGTGGCCTGACTCAGCCCTTCCTTCATAGGAGACTCAGGGGAATGGATCTGCATCTACATTTGGGTGGAGCTATAGGAGCAACAGCTCCCTTCAGGGCAGGCCAGGTTACAGCCACCACACCTTCCTGAAGAGCTAGGACAACCCTAACTTCTATCTGTTGTCCCAGCACAGCTATTCAGAGCCTCTTTTCATTATCAAAATGTGCTGACTTGGGTGACAGATTATAGATATGCAGTTACTCTTTGCAAGGTGGTAGGTATCAAAGAAGGAATCAGAATGAGAGAAGAATCCCACTTCACAGAGACTGAGGCTAATCCAAGGCCACCTCATCTCCTGTCTCTCACCGGGGCTCCTCTCTGCTCCTGAATTGTGGTTATGGATGGGGGCAATGCTCCAATGTGCCGCAAAATGAAACAGTGTGCTATCAATACAGTAGCTGGTTTCCAGGCCAGAAAGGAGTGCTGCTGGACGTGGCCAGCTGTCTTGTTCACACTATTCCCACCTACCCTCCTCCAGGCTACCCCTGCCTGGGACTCTGCATTAGCCATAGTCAGAGGTGCCACCTGTTGCAGACACTTGCAAACTAATGGGAAGGTGAAATCACAACAAGAAATATGTCAGAAAGCCCTTTCCTTTCCCCTCCTCTCTTAAATTCTTGCTCTAAAGAGAAGGCCTTTCTTCTTCACACTCATAACTATCTCTTCTCTAACACTACTCTGCTATTTCAAGTTCATGTCCAACCACTCAATGGTCAAGACGGATTGAGTGTCCCTATCCCGTTCCCTAGGAGCCCCTACAGGGTGAGGAACGCTGAATGCCTCACCAGAATGGTGTCTTTGTCAGTTCCTGTTGGATACAGCCAATGACCACCAACTCAGGGGCTTTAAGCAATGTCCATTTATCAGCACAGTTTCTGGGGTTCTCTGATGAGGGTCACACAAGGCCAAACCAAGGTGTTAATGGGCTTGGCTTTACCTGGAGGCTCTGAAGAAGAATCCACATCCAAACTCATTCAAGTTCTTGGCAGATTCAGTTCCTGGCAGATGTCACGTCTTGCTGGCTGCTGACCAGAGTCGCTCCAGATGGCCATGCTCAGACCCCTGCACATGGCCACTTCCATCTCTACAGCCAGCAATGAGTTGTTAAATCCTCTGTGCCTGTAACATTCCCTTCCCTTACCAGCTTGATAAAATATTCTCCATGTAAACAGCCTGACTGGGTCACATGTACTCAGTCCACTGACTTGGGACTTCAGTTACATCAGGAGAATCCCTCTGCAGTAGTATGTAAATTAGGGTTTGAGAAACAAGGGAATGGGAACCATGGCCTTTAGTATACTGCCCACCATGGCACCAAACATTACCACTTCTTGGGCAGATGGCTTTGCCTTTCTTCTTAGATTACAAAGTCCACGAACCCCTTGGCCAGGATGTGAGCATCTCCATGTCCCCAGGGCAGTGTGACCCACAGCTCTGTCCCAAATCACAGCCACCCACCATGCAGGCTATGCTGTCAGGATGAATAATGTCTGAGTTCAAGTTCTCTTGTCCTCCTACTGACATCCCATGTGTCTCTCTTTCCTCAGTTTTCTAAAGGACCTTTGAAGATTTAGGACTAAGGTGTATTTCTAAAAGCATCCCTGCCCCATGCTAAGGCTACCAGAGTACTTTCCTTCGGTAGCAGCAATTCTGAGCAGCTTCTAGAAGCTGAGCACCTAACATATTATCCATAAACAAGATGCAGGGAACACAGGTCTTCCGGTAGTACCTGGGCTGCTGACCATTGCTGTGTGTCCTCTTCTCTGTTCCCACATAGCTTCCAGGCAGAGGACACCAGTAAATGGCAGCCTATTGTGTCACTTTAGTCAGTTCAGAACCATATGTCCATGGGGGACACAGGCACTGGAGTCTTGGAGACACTTTGTGAGGAGGGACACCTGATTTAATGGCTGAAACCAGTGCAGCTTCCCAAGCCAACTGGAGTTCCAGGCCATGTTAAACTCTGCCATGTGACCCAAGTGCTGAGCAAGGCTCTCCAGCATCACTCAAGACACTTGTAGCTCTAGCAGGGAGGCAAGAAAGGAAGCTGGGCACATGGGGAATTCAGACCAGAATGGAGTGCTAAAATGGCCTGGCTCCACCCTATTGTCAAAAGGTTCATGAACATCTAGAGTCTGGGTGGGAGAAGGATCTGTGATTTGCCTCCATCCAACAGAAACTATGAAATGCAAGCGACAACACAAGGAAAGCAGCTCACAGTCTGGGGAGACAAGATACTGTTCCCACCCAAGCATAAAACCCACTCCATGGGGCTGGAAAAGACCCAGGGACATCTGCACAAAGTGCAAAGGAGCAGAGAGCAGAGAGCACCTGCTGAGAGTCAGGGAACCACGGGTCACCAACCACCTTCCAGCAAGAGGAGGGCTGGGCTCCTGAGAGGCTGTGGTGAGAGGAAGGATGCTCCAGGACCAAGGGCAGCAGTGCAGAACAGAGGGAGGGGCCTGAGGTGTGGCAGAGCCCTGCTGGGTGGAGCTGGCGGGGTGAGGGGAGGAGGCTGGAAGGAGCTGGGCCACCAGAGGGACAGACCCCACAAGGTGCAGGGAGGAGAAAGATTTTCAGGAGGTTCTGCTGTCTCTCACCCAGGCAGGAAAGCCAGAGGCTCCAGATGTTTGAGAAACATGCTTTCAACAGCCTCATTCACTCCTCCATGCTGTTAGCAATAAATGTAGCGTGTGCTTTGCAAATACCCCACCATTTTGTAAAAGCCAAACTTCTGCCTTCCCAGAACTGCCTGGGGAAATTCCTATGATTTGTGTTTTTAAATATAAAAATATTGGTAAGTTAGACTTTAGAAACAAAAACTTGTAAGATGGGCAATCCTATCCAGTGCTACCCAAACCTGACACTCAGGGAAAGAGGACACTTGGCCTTGGCGTGGCGTGAGTGTCCCAGCTGTCTGGTGGGAGCAGCCTTGGTGACAATCGTCGCTACTAGGTAGCCCCTGGCTGACTCAGGAGTGGGACTGTTCTCAGAGGTAGGCACACGTTTGTGGGGAACCACCTCTCACTGAGTCTTCTTACTTTTTTTTTTTACCAAGGAAGATGGCGCTGGGGATCGAGTTAGGACTCAGGTCTGGAAAAACAAAAGGCTCCAGTCATGCCTGATTAGAACTGGCAAAAGGGACCCAGCCCTGTGACTAATTGGCCCTGCAGACAGACACTCAAAGAAGCCTTTCTGCCAAGTAGTCTGGCCTGTGTGTCACTCCCTTCGCCCCCTACCCCACCATCTGGGGAAGGTGCTAATGAGCTGCTAAGTAGGCATGGGGCAGGCGGTAGGATGGCAAAGGAGGGCAGCCACAGCCTGCACAGAGCATCAAGATGATCATCTCAAGGAGCCAGGAAAAGGCTAAGATGGGAACAATGAGGGACATCTGCACAGGGTAAAGTGCCTAATGCCAAGGACAGGAGTGCCACCTCTACAGGCCACCTCTACCATGTCCACAGCTGGGCTCCCAAGTGCTCCTCCAGCACTCACATTCCAACATGACATGGAATTACAGGGCACCTCCTGCTGCAGGCTGCTGCTCTGCTATTCATTATAAAGTCATCACCCCACAGACCCCCGCGCCAGCATCTCTTCTGCTATTTAATCTGTAGACAAACGTACAGATTCTTCATCCTGTTTAGAATATGCAGGAGTGTGATATAAAGAATTGCATTCCTCTTGGGGGATCATGCTACAAAAATGCCAGAAATGCAAGCCTGAGGGTTTTCATTTTCATGGTAAGCAATGATCCTCCTGGGCTGTGGAAAGGCAGCCTGATATGAGGCAGGAGGCCAGGCTGGCTCAAGTTCCAGAAGACAATTCCGGGTCACATCTCTGTGCCTTCGCAATTTTGCTAGCAAAATGATTAAAGAGCATAAAAATAGCAGGAAAATCTGCAAACAAGCCAAAAAATGATGGGAGGTACCTTAATTAGATCAGAGAGACAGTGAAGAGTTTCTGCAAACACCAGTACATGGTGCCAGGAGAAAGGTAAGGATGAACAGCAGATTCCATCAACTGAATCAAAAATACTTGGAAAAAATGCACCAGTACTGAACACATACACTCAATTTTCTTGTCATTATTCCCTAAACAATGCACTGGAACAACTATTCATACAGTGTGTTAGTCAGCTTTCTGTCACTATCACAAACACCTGGGATAAGAGAAAAAGGAAAAGCTTATTTTGGCTAACAGTTTCAGTCCATGGTTGGTTGGTTCCATTGCTTTTGGGCCTGTGGTGAGGTAGCACATCATGGCTGGAGCATGTGACAGTGGAAACCCATTTCCCTCACGGCCAGGAAGTGAAAGAGAAAAAGAAAGGACTGATATTCCACCATCCCCTTCAAAGACATGGCTCCAGTGACCTTAAGAACCTCCCATTATGGCCCTAATGACCTAAAGGGCTCCCACTAGGCCCAACCTCTCAAAGATTTTACCACCTCCAATAGCATGTTCCAGGAGACTAAGCCTCTAACACATGGAACGTAGGAGGACACAAGATCCAAACAATAGCACACAGCATTCATATCATACTACATATTATAAGTAATTTAGAGATTATTTAAAGTACACGGGAGGATTGTAGGTTATATGCAAATACTATGCTTGCTTTTTTTTTTTTTTTGCGGTACCAGGGATCAAACTCAGGACCTTGCACTTTTGAGGCAGGTGCGGCACCACTAAGCTAAATCCCCAGCCCTACTGTGCATTTTATATAAGGGGCTTGAGCATCCCCATGGGGTACTGGAACCATCCCTCCAAATGCCAAGGTCAGCTGCACAGAGGAACAAACTGACTGGCAAAGAAGGGAACAAGTTCCCTAGCAGAAGCTCCTGAGATGGAAAACAGGGGCCCCAGGGACTGGCATAAGTGGCCAGGGCAGAGTCCTTGCATCACCCACCCCCATGTGGAGAGGAGAAAAGGCTGCTGCTGCAGGCTTTCCAAGTGGAAAGAGCAGGCAGTAGACCAATAAACTGAGATGCTACATGTCAGAGATACTTGAGGAGATCTGCCATAAATAAAAAGAAAACAACCTGAGACCTGCAAAGATTCCTCTTTGTGACTGCAGAACTGAACACCCAAATAGAGGCAGTAAAATGATATCAGTGAAAACTCCATTATCGAATTAGAAGAAACTACTGAGAAATTCTCCCAGAAATCACAGAAAAAGAGGACAACGGAGAAACATGATGCTGGAAAAGATGCAGGTGACCCCAGGGGGCTGAGACCTAAACCCAGCAAGAGGCAGAAGAGAGGCATGTGAGAGAATCACAAAAATACCTCTTCCACTCCAGGGATGGAGCCACCCTCCCTTCTAGAGCCACCAAACCCTGGACACCTACTAGAGGTAAGCTCTCAAACCCAGGACCCAGGCAGTGTAGGATGGGGACCTTGCAAGACTGGAAAAGAAGAGGATCCCTCCCAACTTTGATACATCAAAGCAGCAGTTACCAAGGGAAGAAGCAACAGCGGAAGATCCAGAAAGAGAGCCACCTAAATGTGCTAACTATGTGCAAAGACAGCCCCCAGGGAAAGGAGACATTCCGCACAGTGGTGTCCAACAAGCAGATATCCACATGGTAAAAGCATTTTTTAAAAAGAAGGCTGTCACGAGGATTAAATGAGAAATATTCATGAAGTCATCTCAAGTAGCACCTCACACAGTATATAAACATTAGTTATCACTCTTCTTAGACTCTAAAAAATGCATCCCCTTGCCAGTAACCAGTAGAGCTTTTATATATAAAAATGCAAATCAGAGCCTGTTACCATTCTTCCAGGAGCCACTTGCACCATGCATAAATCCTGAATGCAAAATGGCCCTCTGGGGCTGCCCCTGGCAGGCTCCCCTCCCCAGATCCTCTAATGCCACTGGTGCCACCCCACCCCAGCCCCACAGACTGTGAATCCCCATGCATTTATACCCTTTAGCCTTCAGTGAGCCCCTACCAGCCCTACTCTGCCACCTTCTTCAACATTGCTATTCCAGCCTCCTGCTCTTCTCCCTTTAAGTTCATTGCATGTCCATTTGTCCATTTTCCACCACTGTGACAAGCACCAGATGAGTATTTGTTCAAGTAAAGACAGAATTGCTCCCTCTAGAGGTTTCCCCTTCTTCATGCATGAAGATGAGGCCAGGTCCCAGGGGCTGGCCTTGGTTGAGGGGCCAGGCTGATGTCACCCTGAGAAGAGAGAAGGGCAGAGGAGCACAAGCACACAGCTCCAGCCCTGCTCCAGAGATTTGCTTCATGGTGCTGTCTCAGGCAAACCCAGCTGCTCTCATGGGCAAGCCCAGGGGTCATCAGCTGCACCCATGTGTCCTCCTAGGAAGCCCACAGTCAGTTATGCAGATGTGGCACCTAGACCCCGGGTCCTCTGGACCAGTCTGGTGGTGGATCCCTCCCCAGAACCCTGCCAGTGTGTCAGCTGATGGCTCACACCTGCATCTTCTGCAGAGGACCCTCAATGCCACCTGGCCTGAAGTTGCCTGGAGTCACATACTCTCAAGGTCTGCAATCAGGGACTGCTTGGATCAGGGTCACCAAACCCCATTCCCTTGCCTCCAGGCGGGACAAACTCCGTGGGGACCAGACACTCCTGAGCTCCATCCTGCAGGACAGACCTCTCCTGAACCACACCTTCACCTGTCTTCTCCTCCAACCTGTCCTGATTTACCCACCCTCTTCCACACCAGTTTCTTTACAAAAATGTAGCACAAATCCCTCTCTGGCTTTTATGACTAGGGCACTACAGGGAAGAGAAAGTCACCTGTGGCAAGGAAAAGGAAGGTGACAGAGCAGCTGGGACATGTCAGGCCTGGCCTTGACCCCTCCCCACACCGGCCTTGATGGGAAGCTGAGGCTCAGAAAGAACCTGGACCTTGTTCACAATCACCTGAGGCCAAAGCTGGCATCAGGACTCAGCCCAGGGCCAAATCTGTAACCTGTGCTGTTGAAGACAGCAGCAGGGGTTACTGGAAGGGACTGCAAACTATGCACAGGTGTGTTGTCCAAACGGAAAAGTGGCCAGCTCTGCACTGCAGATGCTCAAAGCCATGGCCACTCCAGGCTTGTCACAGAGGGAGCTCCATGACAGATAAGAGCTGGCCTCTGGGACCCTGAAACACAGGGCTCTTGTGAGGCCAGGTCCTCAGGATCCAGGTGAGCTCAACTCAAGGCTAGAGGGACAACACAGGGGCTCACTGGGGAGTCATTTTTGTCATTGCCACAAATGGGAAAACCAAAACCCATGCACCCCTGACTCACTGCCTAAGCAAACGACAGGCAGCAGAGGCTCTGTACTGGAGGATGAGAAAAGAATGCACACAAATAAAGGGAAACTGGATGCAGATGTTTTCCTCAATTAGATTCTCCTGAAAAAGCAATAAACAGGAAAGATCAGTGCTATATGTACATTTTTATGTAACTATTTGGCTTAAGTCATGACATTTCAGAGGGAAATGTGTCATCCTTCGGTGAAGCTAGAGGAAACTATTTTAATTTTCTTGAACATGTTGGAGTTTTTGCAATCAAGCAATTTTAAACCAAAGCTTTACAAAATATGACCATCATGTGAGACCATTACCGAAATCTAAATCAAACGAGCAGGAAGCAATGATTCAATGTCTTTTCAAACGTTCCAAAGTAACTCAAAATAATTATCTCTGCCTAAAAACAATACTACTTCTAGGCTATTTTTGTTATAGTTTCCCTTTATAGAAGGAGGAAAAACATCTTTACTCATTGAGTATTAAAGTTAGGATAAAAGATATTTTATTAAGAAATAAAAATTCTTGTAAGAGAGGGTTTAAAATGTGGAGACTGAAATTTTCAATTGTGTTGCTGGTTACATTCTTAACATTTTGTTTTTGTATAGTAATTTAAAAAATAAACCTTTTTTTTTGAACTTCCTGAAATTACTCTCTTAGATATAGGACAGATTGTGCTGTAATTTTATTTAATTGTGGTTTAATTCTTTCTTTCTTTAAGGGATCCCTCATCCTCTGATTCATAGAGGAATCACAAGGATTGCTTTTAGAAATATAGATCCTGGGGATTCACCAAACACAGTTAGTTCAGAGAAGTGGGTTAGATCCTCAGCATCAGAATTGTTAAAAGATCCAGCAGCAACTTCTGATGTGCATTAAGATTGAGAACTGCTGTCCTAAGGGCTGGGAACCCAAGGCCTCATGCATGCTAGGCAAGCACTCTGCAGCTGACCTATATCCCCAGGGCTTGGAATTTTAAAAAACATACTACAAAGTTGCAGTAAATGCTTTTCAGGTGATATCTGGATATTCCTTGATTCAGAACTGTGATGTAAAAATGAAAATGCAGAAAACTGATCTTTAGGGAATGAATCCTAGTGTTTTAAAGAAATGCACAAATGGTGTTTATGTGGTTAATTCTATGCATGAATTCACAGCATTCTCAAGTTTCATTCACATATATTTTTGATGGGACAGAAAATGTGTGTATTGAGCCCTTAAGAGAACTTTGCCCTCCCCTCATCTCCTTTACTGAGGATGAAGACACTGCTTTTAGGAGGTGGGGAAGGTGGTACCTTGTAGAAAGAACACCCTCCCTGCCCCACGGTGGGCTCTGGGAATTGGGAGACCAGCTTGGAGAGGCTGGGGGCTCCTCTGATTCTCTTATGCAGAATGCCAGGAGAAGCCATTGGTCCTGCATGAACACAATGAGCATCAGGCTCACAGTGCAGCTGATCCCTGCCTTCCGGTCCCTGCACTCCCCTCACTGAAGAGGCCACATGAGCCAGTGGCTTCTCTTGCAGAGGAAGGCCCATGACAGATGGAAACCCCTTCACTTGGGGACATTATTGGGCAAGGCCCCTCTTCAAGGCTCCCAAAGTCCTGTATGCTTCTAGGTTAGTTTCCCTTCCTAGCAAGTTGTGAGTTTGGACAAAGGGAGACATGTTCTCAGACCAGAATACCAATGAGGGCCAGGGCAGGGCACAGTGTCCAGGCTTCACATCCAACTTCGAAGGAAGCCTGGACTGGTGCTCAGGCAAAGCAGCCAAGCATGACCACTGTGTCCTACACCTGCAACCCAATGTCGTGCCTCTGGCAGAGGCAGACAGGTCACACCCAGCCAGGTCCCTGTTGTCATCTCCATTCCACCCCATGCCGGCTGGCACACCTTTCAATGCCCTGTCTTGTTTCATTCCTGCCCCACACCCCTTCCCCACTCCACCCTTGCCACCCTCACCATGGCAGCCACCCACTGCTCTTAGCAGAACATGGCCTTGGCCTGGCATCCAGACTGTGCCCTGCTCTGCTTCTTACCAGGTAGAGACCAGTACTAGGTCTGGTCCAAAGCAGGGAAAGGTGGACAGGACTTGGACATCTGATAATGAAGTCGGAACAATGGCAGGTGCGGGCACAGCACAGAGCAACCTGCCCACTGGATGCAAGAGATGGGGAAAGGAGCATGCTACCTTCACCTAAGGAGGGCAGGCTCAGGCCTATCACAGACTGAGGTCCAGAGGGAGGAGCAGGAAGCAGAGGGATGGGCCAGCAGGGCTCTCCTGCAACAAACACACACCTGAAAGCACCATGGTGCCAAGACAGCAGTGGGCAAGGCCACACTCAACCCAGACCTGCAAGGCCGAGTCATGCGACTGTGACACTGGTCACCCACAGGAGGCTGACTGACAGCTATAGGAGAGTAACAACACTGCATACTTTTACTTCCCAGGAGGGTGTCCTGAGAACAGGGGGCCAAGGGGCCAGCAGCAAGGGCAGAGGCATCAGAAGAAGGTGCGTGGGTTTGTGGCTTGATTCCACACCACAGGTCAGGACACTGGCCCCAGCTTCCTGCTCTCTCCACTGCCAAACTCACTTCTGGTAGAAGAGCTTTGTCTGTGACAACTCACAGTGGCCACAGAGGTCGCCTAAACCCGGTGACCTCAGTTTCCTAAATATTATGTGGGTGGAGAAGGAACTAGAGGGTGTGGATCAAATATAACTCTCAAATACAACTTTCCTGCACCTCCACTTTCTCCATCCGTATGAGTTTCCCCCAAATTCATGTCCACCCAGAATCTGCATGTATTTGGAAATAGGTCTTCATACACAGCATGAAGTTAAAATGAGGCCATATTGCATAAGATGGGTCCTAACTTAACACAACTCATATCTTTATAAGAAGAGGGAGGATTGCACACAGAGACCAGAAAAAGCAGCACATGATGACAGAGGCAGAGATCAGAGGGCGGTGTGCACAGCGACACCAGGGCTGTCAGGTCCCCCCAGAGGCAGGGAGAGGGACACTGAACAGGCGCAACCAACCCACTGATGCCCTGATTTTGGACTTCTCATCTCCAGAGCCACGGGAGAATAAATTCCTGCTCAGTCAGTGCTAATCTACAGCAGATGTAGGAAACCATACACCACCCCAGGACAAGCCTGTAGAACTCCAACTCCCTGCCAGCCACACCCATGGTTTCCTGAGCCCGTGTGGACATCCTACCACATGTCCTCTGCTCTGTCGCCAGAGTGAGCCTCTCACATCCCTGGGCCCAGGGGCCTATGCTTGCTCTGGGAATATGCAGCCCCCTCCCTGGCTGTCCCCTCTCACTCAGACCTCAGTGAGCAGCATCCACTCACAAGCCTGCCCAACCCACCAGCGTGTGCAACACCGTGTCATCAGTTCTCATTACCTCCTGGCTCTGTCCTCAGTGACGCCCTTCACTGCCCTACTAAACTGCAAATTCCAGAGGAGCAGCCTGCACTGGCTTCCTCACCAGTGTCCCTGACACAGCGGAGCATCACGCACAGAGCCTGTTGGTCCTGAAAAAGCACAGGCTGGAGGAGGGAAGCAGGCAGAGATGAGAGGAAGTGAGGAAACACATCTCTGCTCCTCTCTCCTGCACTGAACCCGTGGTGATGGTCTCAAGTACAGGGCATGCAGGGACTGTCACCCTTTGAGAGAGGCCACCCATCTGCCTTTGTCCTAAGACACATGTGAAAGGGGTAAGAGGAGAAATAAAGGGGAGCTAGATGGAAAGTTTGGAAAACCCCAGTTCCACGTTAATGGTTAAATGTCATTTTTAATTATTTAAAAAATGAATTAAATGTCTACAATTTCCAAGCACTACAGCCAATTACTCTCCCATAGGTCACCTCCAGTGAGCTTCACAGCAGTCCTATGGGCAACACAGGAAACTGAGCCCTGTGGGGTTAGGTCACTCTCTGAGGCAAAAGGTCATGGACGGTACCCATCACCAGAGGCACCTGCTTCCAAAACCAGGGATCCCTCCACCTCCCCTGGCTGTGCCCCTACTGTGCCCCCATGCCCGGAACACAGGTAGGTGCGAGCTCTCCTCATGCAGGTGCAGGGAAGCCACCCCTACAGGAGGCGGGCTCTGCTCCAGTTCTTCTATCACCACAGTGACAAAGAACCCAGCAGCTTGGGCTGGAATCTGTGCAGATTCATGAAATACCATGCAGCAGAAAACACTTCAGCGGCATCCACATGCTGTGTATGTAGCAAAGCAGAACAAGGCAGGTTGTATAAATATTTAACAATAAAAAAGAACTGAACTACACCCAAAGAAACATCTGGAGCAATAGATCTAAGGAGGCCATGGTTTCCAGTAGGAAAGTCACTGTGAAGAGCACAAACACCCAGCCTCAGCAGTCGGATTTCACCCTGTGTGGGTCCACCAGGCGCCCTGGCAAGCCAGCCCTAAAGCATTTTCCCGCAACCTAAGTGTTTACTGCACAATTGAGCAATCTCTGAGTGGCCTAAATCAAATAAACACGCTTTTCTTACTGTTAAGATGTTTTATTTCTATTTTAAACAACAGAAATTCAGTAACAGCATTAATAGTTGACTTGAGATAAAAATCTGTATTTTACTTTATTTTTTGCCTCTATGTTACCTAATAAGGCAAGAAATGGACTGCTGGATGTGTTAAGGATTTCAGGTTCTGGCTTTAGTCCAGACAAACTTTGAGTATTCCAAAGAAAATAAGCTATCTGCTTGAAAGTATGGTTTTCATGAAGTTACATTCATGACTGACGTCTGGAAAGAGATCATCTTTTCCGGAGCTGATACTGCAGGGTGGACTGTGAGGTTCACAGGAGCCCCGAGGGGCCGATTATCTGCCTGACATTCCTCCGCCCCAGGAATGAAGGCGCAGCCCGTTTCCACAGGGTCTGTCCTTGCCTTCTTTTGCAAAGTGTTACAAAAAAGGCCCAGCTGCCTGTGGCAGGCTGAGCCTGCATGCTGACAGCGGACAGCCACTTCCCCATACACGTGTCCTGTCCCAGGAGGTGCACCATGATGTCTGTCCTCAGAGGCATCCTGCAGGGCCGGTTTCACTTTGCTCTTCCTAGGTCCTCCCAGGTGATAGTGTGGGTCCCATCCATCCTCCTCTCCTCTTCCACAGTGAGATGCCACCACATGCTGTCCCTGGTAGAGGGCTGGGCCTCATGAGTTGCACTGCGACATTCCCAGGACTGTGGGGCCGCATTCGGCCAGCACTGCGGCTGTGCTCACATCATTCAGTAGCCTCTGCATTCACGTAGGCGTCTCCCTTCCCATGCATGTGGGACAGAGGATGCCCATGGGATGCTGGGCACTGGTCAGCCTGTGCCATTGAGAGCTGGGCAGATACACCAGGGCAGGGAAAGCCTTTGTGCAGAGCCTGTCACCTCGGTCCAGTCCTGGCTTCCGAAGGAGCCCAGACCCCAGCTGCTATAGCCCCTGTTCCCACTATGACTCAATAAATTATTTAGTTCAGCTCTCTCCAAATTAACAATGTGCAAAGTGCAGAGTCTGGGTCAGCAGGCCTGGCATGGGGACCTGCAGTTCAGGGGACCAAGAAGTCACAGGAGACGCAGGTGCTCCTGGCTCACAGAGCACACTTGGTGGCCTGCACCTTCCAAGTACAGATAAATGCTAACACAGAGTCCTACAGTGAGCAGGACATTTCACAGAATCGCATCTCCCTCATCTTTCTGAGGACAGAGGAAGAATGTGAAGCTCAGAGATGAAGGAATGTGATGGTCACCAATAAAGGTGGACTCGGTCCATGTGACAGAACACTAAGTCCCCCGATGCCTTCCCTCAGTCACTGTTATCCAACTTCGATAAGTGCCCCAAGTACAAGTACTGCAGCAGGTGGAATGTAAACTGCTGGGCCCCCACATTTGGAGGGTCCAGGGTGGGGCCAAGAACCTGCATTTCTAGCAAGTTCAGAAGTGATGCCCATGAAGCTGCTCCAGGGGCCACAGTGAGAACCACAGCACTAGGACATAGGGTCTCAGAGCCTTGCTGCCATTCACCATGCACTTGCCCCTCATGCCCTGAACACTGCTCTGATCTGCCCTCTGTGTCCCCACACCTGGCTGGGTGGCTGGGATGGCTTCTGGTACCCCAAGGGACACAGGGCCATGCTGAGCCTTGGGGCTTCTTTATACGTTGATGACCCCAAAGAGGTACACTAACCATGCAATGACTGCAAAGTTCAGCCTCAGCCATGGGGCCTGAAAACCCCTCAGTGATCTCAAGCTCTGTGTCCTTACCTGTAAAAGGGTCAGCAGCTCCCATGCTGGGGACTGAGAGGAGGACTGATGATCAGCAGTTCTCACTACACTGTGTGCATCAGAATCACTCAGAAGCTTTGACGAACACCAGTGCCCAGTCTCTGCCCCAGTCCTGGGCAAGCATACAGTCACCTCTCCCCAGGTGGCCGATATCAATGTGTAGCCAGGGCTGACAGCCACAGCAGATACCAAGTATGTACAAAGGTAAGAGAGTTAATTACAACTATTAACATCGACACTGAATGAGAAAGTAAAAGCACCCAGCAACCGGTATCCCACAAGCCCTCTCTCTCCCAGACATGTGAGGAGAATCCACATGAAGCACCAGGTGTGAGCACTCATGGACTCAGCTCCATGGGTCCTAAAATGCTTTAGGGCCAGCTCACCAGGGCGCCTGAACGCTGTGGCTGGATGTGTGTGCTCTTCACAGCAATAGCGGCTCATAGTGGCGCCCCTGCAGCCTGCTCTCATGACCCGCTATCTATGCCAGGACCATGCTGGTCCAAAGACTGTGATCCAAGGCTGAAAGTATCTCTGGACTTCGACAGAGCTCTCGGGGAGATAGGAAAGCTTAATCACAGCTGAGATTGGGATGTGTGATTCATGCATGGGGCTTTCCAACTAAAGGCCCTGGGGACCAACCTGGCTCAGGCTCTCCCCAAATTATCACGCAGAAGCTGGGCTGGAGTGGTTGGAAAATGGGGGTTCATTCATTCACAACAGGTGGGAGCTCTTAGGAGTGAAGGATACGAGCATTGATCATGAGGTCAGCTGCATCCCACAGACCTTTCCACAGTCATGTGGAACAGGTACTTGTTGAACAGACGAATAAATGGTTAAATGAAGTAGTCATTGGATAAAAAAAAAAAAAAAAAAAAAGAAGGAGCCAGATGTGATGGTGCATGCCTGTAATCTCAGATCTGGAAGGCTAAGGCAGGAGTATTGCAAATTCAAGCCTAGTGTAGGCAACTTAGTGGCTTAGTAAGAACTTGCCTCAAAAAAAAAAAGTCTTGACATGCAGCTCACTGTGAAGGCCTTGGATTAACTCCCAGTATCACCAAAAACATGAAAGCAAAGAAAGAAGGAAAGAAGGGAGAAAGAGGGAGAAAGGGAGAGAGGAGGGAGAAAAAGGAAAAGAAAGAAAAGGAAGGAAGGGAGGGAGGGAGGAATTCAGCTTCTGCTGGCACACTTTCTGCTGTTGAACTGTTCCAACTATTTCAAAGTTATTCTCTAAGCTGAACCAAAATGCAGACCCACTTCTCAGAATACAAGGAGAGCCCAGTGAAAACAAACTGCAGCAGTGCAATGCTGGGAAAATGGCCAAATGGACCTTGTCTTAAGGAGCTCATGATCATCTTCTTCCACTTCCTGACCACACAGTCTGGACAATTCCTTCCTGCTGTGGGGCTGGGGTCACCAACAAGTCGCCTCTGCCTATGTACACCAGGCTCTCGGTTTCCCAGAGCTCAGCCACAGGAAGATACTGAAGATAATCACCTCACTCCATGTGCCTGTGGTTTGTATGCTGCCCTCTGCTGGCTCTCATCCCTACACCTTGTTACATCAGTGGCCCTGTATCATCTGCATCGCCTTGAGTCTCTCGGTGGCCGCCGTGTCCCTTCCCTACTGAGAGGACTAAGGCTCTCAGATATCCACCATCACTCGTTCTGCATCTTCTCCCCCAGCAGCACGTTCATCTAATCTCTGTCAGCCTTCTGCATGGCTGACATCCACTCCACTTTCTGCTCAGAATCCTGTCACCCAGTCCTAGTGTTCCAAGACACCCCCAGTCTCTAGAACATTCCATCCTTCCCTGTCAAGTGCACCTCAAACATGGCTGAGCCTGGCTCTTGGGCTGGCTCTGCATACCTGCCAATCTGCCAGCCTAGTGTCTCTTCTTCTGGGTGACAGCACTGACTTCCTCCTGGAAATCACTTTTCCTAGCTCCTGGGTGCCAGGGTCCTGGGTGCCAGGGTCCTGGGTGGAGAAGCTGGCCTCAACCCTGGATCAGGGTTTCCCTAGATCCCAGTATTGGTCAGGGCAGGACAGGGGTCCAAGCAAAGGGCAGAGAGGCAGCCCTAGGACATCTGCAGGAGCGTCTGCAGGAGGTCATTGTGTTCAGCCTCAGGCCGCACATACAGACAGGGCTGCATTTAAGCACCTTTTGCCTGCCTGGCAGAATGGAAGAGAAGGCACACAGCAGATTCTCATCATCCCAGGGAACTGCGATTTATAAAGTTGCCATGGACACTGAATTAGTAAATACAGAACCACTGCTCCCAGGGGAAACACAGGGTTAAGTCCCTGCCAACTTCTGGTCACCCAGAAGCACCTTGTCTGAGTGCTTCTGTTTAAAGACACCTTATTTCACACACACTGTTGTCTTGCTGACTCCACACTCACAGGCAACAGCACTGTCACTCCTGCCTGAATGAAGCCTGCCTAACATGCACCTGTTTCCTCCATAAAGCACACCATAGCCTAGGACCACTGGACTGCACTTCAGCACAATGCTGGGAGAGGGGCACCTTAAATAGCCAAATCAACACATCCTCTATTTCCCCACCTGAAACCACAAAGGCCAGGAACAGGGACCGGAAGGTCTGAGAGCCTAGCCCAACCACACAGGCCACAAGTCATGCTTGCAGCTCTCTAACAGAGTTTGCATTGCGCCCACCCTTGGGCTGGCTGCTCACAAAGACAAGCCCCACCCATCTTGAACACCCCAAAACCCCCAAGGCCACCAGCAAGGAAACCCTGCTGCAGGAAGCTCTTCTAATCTCCTTCCAGCTCAATGAGCTTTCATGCTGTGTGTCCTGGCAGAGTGACCTAGCACCCTGTGGCCTCCAGGGACCCTGCCCTCTTCCATATTAAGGATCGGAACCAGCTTATCCAGTCCTCTCTTGCTGCTCTCAAGAGGAGGCCAACCAGAGGGGGCAAACTGACCTCGGGTCTCCTCTGTCATCTTGGAGAACTGCCCCTCTTTGCACCAGCTCTGGCTGCTGTGGCCACTGCCCATCACCTCTTCCAAAGGCATTTATGGTCAGTGTGCCTCACTGCCCTGTGAACTTTGCCAGACACACTAAGACTTCACACACAGAAACATCCACCTACCCTGACCCACCCCTGACAACCACTTCCCCTGCCACGTGGCTCATCAGGGCTTTCAGGAAGCCACATCCTGCAGCTGTCCTTCTGGAGAAAGATAGCTCTCTCTTTCCAGAGGAGGTGTTTTCAGCTGTCAACAACACTTTCTGGGTGACTTGCTTTCCCTTCTCTCTCCTTCCCCAATACCTAACTCTGCCATGTGCATTCTTTAGGACTTCTATGTGGAGTTCTTTAACTAGCCCCAAGACTGGGCGGCAGGACAAGTCTTTCTGGGTTTGTGTTAGCATTGGTGTTTTATGAAAACATGGGGCTCACTGCCAGACGTGTCACCCCATGAGGAAACAGTAAGGCAGACCCTGTCCTCACATCCTAATCTTCTGTCCTCTTCCTCCTGCTGTGCATCACTGATCATCAGCACTGAGGAAACTGCTATTATCCTTCAGAAACAGCTGCACTTGTGCCACCTTTGTCACCTCTGACTCAGTCCTATCCTAAGTGTTATGGGTGGAATTGTGAACTCCCGAAATCACATGTTGAAGTCCTAACCTCTAGAACTTCAGAATGTAACTGTCTTTGGAGGAAGGCCCTGAGAGAGATAATTAAGGTAAAATGAGGTCAGAGTGGCCCTGATCCAGTGTGACTGGTGTCCCTGTAAGAGGAAGAGACACCAGGGATGTGCACAGAGAAGAAAGACCATGTGAGGGCTCAAAGAAAATGTGGCCACCTGGAAACAGAAGAGGGAGTTCTCAGGAGACTCCTGCCCTGCCAGCACTACGGTCACCAGCACGATGAACTGAACTTCTGATTTCAAATTCTTACTTTGAAATCCTAACCCCTAAGGTATTGGTAGTAGAAGGTAGGTTTGGGGGAGGTGATTAAGTCAAGTCATGAGAGTGGTGCCCTCATGACTGTAATTAGTACCCTTATAAAAGGGGCCCCAGATGGCACTATGGTCTAGATCTAAAATGCCCCCCAAAGTCTCATGTGTGTGGAAGGTGCTTGGATCCATGGACAGAATCCACAGCTGAATGTGCTGATGGGAGGTGGGGTCTGGCCAGAAGAGGCAGATGATCTGGAAGGGTTTATTTCCTTCCCTAGCTCCGCAATTCTCCTGCTTCCTGTCCACCATGATGTGGGCAGCATTCCTCTACCCAACCCTGACACCATGCCCTTCCTGCTTTGCAGCCAGCCAACCACGGACTTCAAGTGTGAGCCAAAATAAGCTTCTCCTTCTTTCAGTTGTGAGTGTTGAGAATTCTGCATTAGCAGCAAGAAAGTGACCAAGACAGTGACAAAGCCCTTCTACCCTGTAAGGACAAAACAAGAAGTGCCACCTGTGAACCAAATCATGGGCCCTTACCAGACACTAAATTTACTAGTGGCTTCATCACAGACTTCCTAATTTCTAGAACTGTGAAAAAATAAATTTTTGTCACTTAAAAGCTACCCAGTTAATAGTATTTTGTTATAGCAGCATAAATAGACTAAGCCATTATTGGACTTCCTATGTCAAGAACTATGAGAAAATAAATTTCTGTTGTTTAAGTGACTCAGGCTGTGGTATTTGATTCATCAACATAAGCAGAATACAATGAGGGAAACACAGACTCACTCCGCAAAGCTTCTGCTGGAGGCCTACTGTGTACAGAGTATGCAGACAGACACTGTGGGCAGATGCAAAGTAGGAACCCAACACCCCCAGTGTGGTCAGGGAAAACAGCATGGCCCAAATCCACCATCAGAAGGCAAAACACACATGTCATGATACAACAAATCTATAACTCATTATGAAAATGTAAATTTGTTTGATTAATATACGGTGGTACCTTGGTTCTCAAACTTAATTCTTTTCACAATTCTGGTTGCAAATGGAACTGGATGAGAACCAAATCAAATTCAAAGGTTAGGTTTAATTCTGACCTTATAGGAAAATTTGATTCGGTTCTTGTCCAACTTGGTTTGTGATAAGAATCGTGGAAAGAATTAAGTTTGTGAATCAAGGTACCACTGTATTAGGGAACAATCTGAGGATAATGGGAATTTTGTGTTTATCTGTGAGGACTACTAGATGAACACAGAACTGTACGCAGCGCAACCAAACCATATAGGAATACACAAAACACACATACCAGGGACATCTATCAACAAATAACCACACACTTTCTGCACCAGCTTCATGAGTATGTGGATCTGACTAATGTAGCAATGAGGACTCCTAGTGACAAGGTGCAGTAATTGCAGGTAAAATACAGAAAAGGGATGCTTTAAAAACAGATTTTTTTTAAAAAAGTACAGGGTGAATGAAGCTATTAATGAGCTGAGTAAAATACACTCTCTCACCTTTAGAGAGCTTTTTATGTCTCCATGTTTCCAGCATGTTTACTGGGAGAATTTTTTCTGCAGTTGGACAGTACTATAGAAGTGCCACACCAACCTGTCATCGAGTTTTCTGAGGTGCACAGCTGCTCTCTCAGCTTCTCCACATCATCAGGATGCACCTGCTCATATAGGGTGCTCCCAAACCACTCTGACTGGGGCTGGTTCAGAACAGGTGTTACTGAGTCAGACACGTAGATCACTCGCCCTGTCTCAGCTGCCACAACGAACAGAAAACCATCAGCGGCTTCCAGAATGAGATGCTTCAGCTCCTGGGAAGGGAAAACTGTGATCAGCTCAACACTCCAGAAGATACAAATCAATTACATTTTCTTATTAGCAACCTCTAGCTTCTTTTATTCCAATATTTGTTCTACTGCACAAATAATACAGGAAAATAGTACAATTTTACTGAGAAATAAGCTAGAAAAATGCACCATTCCTAAGACACAGCCCTCTCCTAGGGAGACATTTCCCCAGTGTTGCATGGGTGGGGGGGTGGGGGTTGGTGACCACCATAGCGGGCAGGGTCCCACAGGTATGAGTGTTGTCCCTGCATATTGAAAGTGCAACCATAACACTGCTGCAGGGGGGCCCAGCACTCAGCAATTGGCACAGAAAATGCTTATAGAAGGAAGGAAAATGGACCAGTAAAGGAGAAAGGAGAGACCGGATGTCTCACCATATGCCTGCCACAATGACAGTACACTCTCCGTAACCCCCTCCTCCTGCAGATCTAAGCTGAGCACTGGCTCTGGATACAAGAGGATCCCCTCATGTCTACACCTGATGTAAGAGGACCCTCAGTGTCCCAGGTGGATATGAAAGAGGCCCTGATGTTTACACCAGACACCAGAGTAGTCCTTTTGTCTACCTGCCTGTGCAGCTTCCAGAGACAAAGGCTCCTGCTGCAGTCACCAAGCTGGAGCTTCTGGCCCTGCCCTAAGCCCTCAGCCACAGCAGGTCCAAGAAGCACATGAGAAGATGCCAACCTGCTGGGAGCAGGACCGCAGGACCACGGGAGCTTTGTGAATGTCTCTAAGTGCTGGGCCAGGGAAGAATGAAAACCTCCTCAGCCTGAGAAACTCGGGAGGAAGCAGACTACACAAGCATTTTTCCAGGAAAAGTTTATTTTGCCCACTTCCCATCCTTTGCACTTCTGTTGTGTCTCCTAGACACTTAGTCAGAGGACTGGGTCGGCAATTTTATTTTGGATATAAGGAAGATCTTCCCAACAGGAAGAGCCGGTTTTAAAGGTGGATGGGCTGTCTGGGTAAGCAGAGAGCTCTGTCACAGGGAGGGCTGAATGGCTTCACTGATGAATTGATGTTGGCATCCAGTTTGCAAGGATCAGGAAAGGCCTATGGATAGGCCCACCCTCGCCTTCACTTGTCATTTTTCTGAGTTCATCTCAAATCCAAGGTTCTGTGTTTTAGGCCAGAACCTTCCCAGCCTCCCTCCTCAGTTAACAGAAATAGGGGCTAAGAGCAAGGGCTAGGAGTAAAAGAAGGCTCATCCTGCCTCTTCCATACTTTAACATCTGCAGCTTCTGCTATTTGCAGTTTTATTGTCAGTGAGACATGGGGAGATTAAATAAGCTCCTGTAGTGAAGGATTTAGCAAGGGCCTATGCACAGTATGTACTCCATAAACAGTCTGTTATCATCATCTAGTTGAGCAAGAGAGAAACACAGGTAGGACTCAAGTGGCTTCCACTCCACTGTGGTCATGCCACTGTAGGTGGTCAGAGAGAGTCATTTCAAATATTGTCCCTGCAAAAGTTTTGTAAGAAATAAATGTAGAGAAAAAGCTTTCTACTGCCCTACTGGTTAGCAATGCTCAGTACATTTCTGTCTGGTTCCTCTCCAAGCCCTGTGTGACGCAGTTGACCCGTGTTGCTTCCTCACTACATCCACAGAGCCTGGGAGCCACCATGGAATTCATTTGTATGGAGGTGGAAATGAGGCTTGAAGCCCCTGCCCTGCACCACCATGCTCCATGTCCCCCAAGGGCCAATGTGGCCACTGCCACACCATCTGGACAGCTATGGATGAGGGGTCACAGGGCCTCGGGGGATTCCGTAGGGATGAAGCAGATGAAGCACTTACTAACTGCCTAACAGAACAGACAGTCACAAATGCTGGTTCTCTTCTATGGTCTTTGTGTACACCTACTCCCACGATGTGAACGCATTCTCAGTGCCACAGAATACGTTATTTGTTGAATGTTTTCATTCCTCCCTCTGAGGCTCTGTGCAACACTGTCCCTTGTAAAATCCACCTCCCTGTCTCTGCACATTTTGTGGCTCCTCCCCAGAATGCTCATGCTGTCTCCATCCTGAGCATCAGTCTGCAATGGCATCAGGGCCCTTCTGCTCTGCTCCACTCTGGCCCCTTGCTCTTGGCTTGTTAAGCGCCCCATTCCTCAGATTCTATACTCTTCAAGCTCTCATATTTCCTAACTACACTTCCTGACAACTATATTATTCTGCCTTTACCCCTGCACTGTACACAGTCTTTTCAAATCTGTCATTTCATTTATCATGCAGAAGCTTTCGGAGCTCGAAAGCTTCACATTCATTGCACAGATAAGGAAGGGAAGCTTAGATATTTGGTTGACTTGCCCTGTGGCCACCACTTCCTGGAAGAATACGGACTTCTGGCTCATGTGACTCCACTGACAGAATACTATCTTGCTACTTCATGTGTCTCTTCCCTAGAGCCAAAGACCAGCACAGGTGTTAACTATATGGCTTTGGGCTCCAACCTCCATCTCCTTGAATCAACTCCTGGCTCCTTCAGAAACAGCTGATTCACCTTTGGCAATTTGTTGATTCTTTCCAAGCCTCAACTTTCTCATCTATAAAACAGGGATGAATAACACTGGCTTCTCCACCGGCCTAGGATGAGGAGGAAATAAAATGATGTACAAAAAGATCTGACCCTAAACAGGCACTGCAGGTCCCTTGTACTGCTAGCTGTGACAATCCTGCTACCTCACTGTTACCACTGTAATTGTGAGACCGTGGGGGGGGGTGGTCACCATCACTGCCATCCTGGCACATAGGGCTCTGTTCCCACTGACTTCTTCCATGTCACCTTCTAAGCTTGTTATTCCAATGCACAGCACATATTTTCTGGGACATCTCACGGAGGTACATGGGAACTATATTAAACAGAAGATGAAAAGACCAGAGGCTCCTGAAAAGCACTTCTTGCTGAAAAGCGGAAGCAAGGTTTCTTGGCTTCCTCCTTTCCCCAGCCTTGAACCCCACCTCCCCACGTTACAGCATACTGAAGCTGTGACTCTACCCTCTTCCCAGGAGTATGCTACAGACGAGTGCTGAGCAGGCACCTGCTCGGTGAGGAAGGAAGGCTTGTAGGCCCCGTCTGTGGATTTGTTCCCCGTGCCCCTCATGGACTTCATGTGCGAGACAGCCATGCGCAGGATGGTGAGCTTGTCTGGCTTCCGGGCCAGCGCACTGCAGGTGGGGACCATGTCGGAGAGCTCCGTGATGTACTGGGTCATTTTGTTCCGCCTGCGCCGCTCGATCTCGCTGTGATTCTCTCTTCCCAGGAAGCAGGAGACCAGGAGGGGTAAAAAGAGAAGTATCAGACGAGGGGTTACTGTCCAATAGAGTCAAATGGCATGTTGTTAACATCAAATGACTGAGCACCAGGCACTAACTCCACCTGGCTGAGTTCTCTGGACACATGCAGCCAGGGAGCATTCTGACGACTCTGTGCCAGGAGCTCCACAGGCTCCACGGTCTCCACCTCCACACACAGACTACTGAAGGCTCCTAGTGCTCCTATGTCTCTATCCACTGTGTATGGACATAAAGCATGAAGACACTATACCAGGTCCCCCAGTGTGTCTCCCAGGTGGACTCATAAATCTATACATGGAGGGACACAGGCACACGTGTGCACGTGCACACACACACACACATGCTCAGAAGAGGGAATGAATAAGAGAGAGGATACAGTCATTGACTTTTGGTGTGGTTCATGTACCTTATGGTAAGCAACACTGTAAGATGCTCCTGGCTTATAATTTTTAAAATTTAGGATGGCGTAAAAAAGATGAGTTCAGTAAAAACTGCACTTCAGTGTATATTAACCCATGTAACCATTCTGTTCTCACTTCAGCTAGGTGTTCAATAAATGACATGAGACTCTCAATGCTGGACTCCGAAATATGCATTGTCTTAGGTGACTTTACTCACTATAGGCTAATGTAAGTTTTCTGAGCCCATAAGGCAGGCTGAGCTGCACTGTGGTGTTCAGCGGACTAGGAGAATGCAATGTATTTTCGACTTAGGCTTTCAATTTCTGATGGGCTTGGCAGGATGTAACCCTATCATAAGTCGAGCAGCATTTGTATACCTTGCTATTCTTTGTGTCACTAAGTAGACCTGTAGTGCCACAAGTTTACTTTGTACAAAATTGTGAACGAGCTTTTGTTCTACCCAACACATTTTCTGCAGCACAGTAACAGAACAGTTGCACTTCTGGCTTTAAACAACAAATGCCCAGTTTTATAAAAAGGACTGATGGAATTACTGAATTCAATCTCTGTGATGTGTTCAGGTGAAAAACTAACAGAAAGGCTGGTAGAATGTTTCCATCTGGGTATTATTACCTTTAGGCTTGAAAGAGAAGAAGGGCCAACCGCATTCAACAACACTAAGACAAAGCTGAGACTTGGCATAAAAGAATTGTCTAAAAATACATCCCACATCTCCTGTAGGACTTAAGGTTTCTCTGGTGCTTAAAGAAGAACAGTGACACAAACAGCAAGAAAGGAGCAACCGCAGGCAGGGCTACCTCCGACGTTGCATGTATTAAGCAGCTAAACACCCAGCCACCCAGCCTGGGGACAGGCGTGCCCACAGGGCCAGACAGCATGTGAGTTGCAGGTGCCCAAGCCCTCTGCATATGCAAGCCAGGGAAGGCAGCTATGTGCTCCTTGCAATGAAGAGCCCCAAGCCAGGTCCCAGGAGGGGAGGAAACAGCAGAAGAGACAAGGAACGCCCTGCCCTGTCCTCTAGCACAGGGGTTTTGTTAGGAAGGTGAAGCACACCCTGCATATGGGATCTATGGGGAGAATATAGTTAAAAGCTCTGAAAAGTACGGGGAAAGTGAAACCACTAGAGAACCGAGTGGAGGAGACAGAGGCCCAGGGCTGCGGGCTGGGAGAGATGCACGGATAGCAATGAGAACCTGGAACCTGAAGGTAGAGTGCACGTTCAGGAAGGGGATCCAGAAGATCAAGCAAGCCTGGGTGTGGAAGAGGCACTGAGGACTTCTAAGAGCAGGTCCTGCGGAAGGGGAAGCCCTGGGCCCGAGACTGCAGGGAGGATGCAGGCGGCACTGGCTGCTGGGGCCTTGGTGCTCTGCGTCCTGTGGCTGACTCCTGGGAGAAAGTGGAGTGGGTGACTCTTGGGGGAAGAAAGAGACAAAGGCTGAGGCTGGTGCTCCCTTCCTGCCCTGACACCACCCACCCCAGCTGACTCTCTGGAAGGGTGGAAAGGGACCTGCCCAAGCATCTCAAACTCTTATTCCACAAAGCCAAGACCTGGGCAAGGAAGGCAAGCACCCTCCTGAGAAATGGCCCCAGAGCACCGGGACAGGGCTGGTTTCTGGGGAGGGAAAGTGAAGACAGCAGGAATGTGGTGATGGGATTCCTAGCACTCTCTGGCATGCAAGAATGCTGCCCTGAACAGACTCAGGAATGAGGTCCTTGCTCCACAATTCCAAGCCCATAAATGAGGGGCGCTGCCAATTCCTGCGCCTGCACCCATCCTAGGGGCTGTCTCATGAGGCCTACAGTGGGGCCACAGCGGGGCGGGGGGTGTCTCACACCCTGCTGCTCCCTCTTCTGGGAGCAGCCCCAGCAGGAACAGTCAGACAAGAGCCCCAGGCCACCCTGAGTCCTGACTCACAGGCGTCCTCTCCTCTCCTAAGCTCACAGCTGTTCACCCCACCTGGAGTCCACATCCAACTCCTAGCCTGACTTCAATATCTCCCTACCAAGCCCCACACACTGCCACTGCACGTTTCCAACACAAGCCACACTCAGTGCCTCCCTGTGCGCAACACAACATTCACTCTGGCTTCTCCTCACACAGCACAGGTGAGCTGCTTCTCTGCCTCAAACTTCTGCCTGTGTGCTGAAATAGCAGAAATCTCCAGATTCTTCTCCCCTCCGCCCCCTGAAGGCTGTGGCGGTTACTGGGGCGAACCTCCTCTTACCTCCTCTCCTCTCAGGTCCTTCCAGTGCAAGCCTGGCATTGCAGCCAAACTGATAGTTCTCAAAAGGCAGATCTGACCTTCCCTTAAATTCCTTCAATGGTGACCCCAAGCTTACAATTCCCAACCTCTCAGCCAGTTTCCATGGCAACCGCTCCAGCAAGGGACCAGAGGGACACTTCCTCCTAATACTATTTTCCAGTAAAGCTGGTGTTGGATCCCTTGGATCAGTTGGCTTCATAAACATGTCAGGGGGAAAAGTCTTTGTGAGATCCTTAAACAGATTTGAAGGAATTTACCACAGTGGTTGAGAAACCTGATGTGCAGGATAAAGTGCATGAAGAAGACAAGACCAGGGCAACTGATTTACATGCTGACGTACTTACAACCTGATCGTATTAATTGGCTTATCCAGGAAATGCTCTGACTGTTTTCTATTTTTATAAAATAAGACTGAGTTACCAGAAGAATGTCAAAAGACCTAAAAGCTGCCAGTTGCCTGGCAACAAGGCTTGATCCTCAGTGGCATACATTTATGTATGTGTGGTTTCATTCTGCAGCCTCTATAAAGGCAGAGGGGAAGGAAATGCCTTCCGAAAACAGAAAAGCAAATCTCTGGGACCATGCTTGCTGGGCCAAGGTCACCTCCTCCTCATAGGAGGGGACGATTTGAGGGACGGGCCTGTGGACCTGGTGTCTGTGAGCTGCATGAGCTCCACACACAAGTTAGGAGCTGAGCAGTATCCATAAAGAAATGAGCCCCTGCACACTTGGGAGCAGGACTGGGGGACTTAGCAACAAGGACAGTGGGAGAACACGGGCAGAGCTGCCAGTGTCGAGGACTCTTCTCTGGGTCGAGGACCCAGTGCTCCAACCCTGAAGACAGCTGTTGAAAGCAAGGCACAGCAACTTGGGGTTCCTTTCCAACTCTACTTAAAGCGGCAAGCCCAGGCCCACCTGATTAAATCTTGACACAGAACAGGATCTGGTGCTGACACCACCCCTGTGTGATGTACTGTGCCCCGGACGGTGAGGGCAGGCAGGAAGCTATGAGAGAGTGGGGAGCCCTGCCCAAGCACATCAAGGAGCCCAGGGATCCTGAAATGAGAGCCCCAGTGGCCTGGGCAAGAGCAGCTGTGCATGAAGCATCTCCCATCACCTCCCTCTGCCATGTCCTGCTGAAGACAAGTCTCCTCCAAAACACAGTGAGGAGTCTGAAGAGGCCCAGAGCCTCCCCGGAGGGCCAGGCCCAGCACCATTCCCATGGGGACACACATCCTATGCGTCCCTACTCTTGCCAAAGGCTTTCCCAGCTGTCACTGCCTCTGACACCACAATCACCTGTGAGGAAGGATCTCCTCCACTCATGGCACAGGAGCCTGGACCAGAGAGGCCCAGCCCTGCCCTTGCCTACTGTAGCTCTCCCCAGAGCTCTCAGCTGCAGCGCACTCCCTGGTCCCATATGCAGAGCTGGAACACCAGGAGAGACTGGGGGCAGAGATATTTAGGCTGCAGAGGGGGAAGTTCTTGGCAGTCCAAAGATATAGCTTAGGGCCGGAGATTTAGCTCAGTGGTTTCACTGCCTGCTGCGCACGTGCAAGGACCTGATTCTGATCCCCAGTACCAAAAAAAAATAAAACAAAAAACAAAAAAACAAAGATACAGCTTAGGACTTCTAATGACTTTGAAAATAATCTCTTCCCTTTTCTGCAAAACCTCTGGTATTATTCAGGAAATAGCAGTTCATATCAAAATTA
The DNA here is from genome assembly GCF_000247695.1 of Heterocephalus glaber. Next base: position 21,260,095 of record NW_004624768.1, read on the forward strand.
ATCTCTCAGCAGTAAAAGAAGAGTAGCTGAACATGACCCATTCCAGTGTGTCCAAGCCCCAACCCCAACCCTAACCCACTGAAGCAATCTGTAGCACACTTGGGCTACATTGTATCAAGTTCCACCCAAGTGGTCCACAACCCTTGCCTGGCTCATAGGAACCACACACATCCTTACGACTGTGGAGGCAGGGAGAGGGCTGCAAAAGACTACAGGGTCCTTCACATCATTACTGTGAAGATAAGGTCAAACAGCAAGTGGTAATCCTTGCTGATCTCTGCTCATCCACCCTCCATCACAAGTGCTTTAAGCATTTTCCCACCTAGAAACAAAAGTAGCAACTCTCTAAGCTGAGATGTGTACACTAAGAATTGCAGGAACTGATAACCTTCCTTTCTGCTGGGAGAGATCTATGCAGGCAGACACTCCTATCTTGCATATTTTTCCTTATCAACAGGGTTTTGACTATTATACCTACTGACAAGGCAGGGTGGTAAATGGAGGTGGAAAGGTTAAAACTCAAACATCATCACAACCTAAAAAGCCAGGGGAAAAAACCCACAAGCTTAAATACTAGACTGAACCAAAAGGGAAGTATCAAAGCGGGAGATGGAAGAATAAAAGATGCCTTCCGTGGAAACATTCCTGTGGTGAATACCTTTGCTTTCCGATGTCTTTAGAGGCCCGCAGACCAAACCCTACAAAACACGAGGAATAATCTTGGACAGGTACAACTGGGTGCCCCAACCTTGCCAGGGATAGGCGGGTAGAGGTCACCTGCAGCAGTCTCACGGGCCTAAAGGAGGTAGGAAGCCACCAAGGGCTGGGGACTGGGGCTTTCAGGGGGCCCCTGACCCTGGAGCAGAATCACAGTGATGGCACAGGAATGCCTTGGAGGACCTTTTGGGTCTTTTGAGAAAGAGAACAGTAAGAGTCTGAATGCAGCAAAAATCAAGCTGGTAACACACTGACCAGAATTAAAGTTTGGGAGTGATTTCTTGGTTGTTCCTAACATGTAAGCCGAGCATTAAAAGACATCTGTGTCAATTATGCTTCTTTGACTTTGACTCTTGGCAATGGCCCTGGGATGTCAGCTGACCCTAGCTGCAGGCACATTAAGACACCCTGAGGCTCCCGGGAACACATATCAGCCCCAGAGAGCCTAATATAGGAATATGGACCTGCCCCACTTAGTGCATCGAGACGGCTGGGCCCCTCCAGACTGTGGGCCTGCAGGAAGCACGGGCGGGATAAGCGTCCACTGCCATGGAGCCCCATGGCCAGTAGCATCATGGCCAGCAGGGAACTTCCTGCCTGGAGCATCCCCTGTCTGGAGTGTGCACAGAGTGTTCCCGGGTATGGAGAGTTTACTTCTGTCTGCTCTGAAGACCAGGAACTTGATAAGGGAATCCCAAGAGGCTGGAGTGAGAGTGCCTAGCACTCCCAAGGTGGCTGATTCCTCAGGCCCAGCTGGAGGGAAGGCCTCTACTTGTCTACTCTTCTGCCCCGGGAGGCTCGCTCCATGGATCCCTACCACCATCAGGCTCCTTGTCTTGGCCATCAGCAACCCCGCAACCTGGGCAAAAGGTGCTCCCACTTCACCCTGTCTCCTCATCACCTCTTCTCCTAGGACCTTGCTGCTCCTCCAGACCTCAGCCAGCCTCACCCGTGCTGCCACCTCTGTCCCATCACAACATCCTGCTCCTCCTGCCCGCTCAGACTCCTGCTAAGTCAGAGCTCTTCCTTGACTGCATTCCCCTTCCAGTCTCTGGTCCTCTCCCTTCATCCCACAAGCTCAGCTTTCTCCTCCCAGTTCTCTCGGCAGCCGGACCTCCAGCTTGGTCCCTTCAGGAACCTCCCATGAATGCCTTAACCACACGACCTCACTGTTCACTGCACCCGCTCCGTCCCAAACCAGGGGACAGTGGAAAGTCTGATCCTGTATCCAGCCAGCCAGGCGGCACTGGGGACGGACATGATGGTGCCAATCACATTTGTGGCCCATAATTTCAAATGGACCCTAAAGACTTTACTTCTGTAGGCGTCCTTTGAATCGATCCAGGGCACCCCAGATTTCCCCTCTCACGCACACTATTAAATGTTTGACCATATTCCACATATGGTTCCAATTCCTACTTAACCAAGAAAATAAAAACCATCAGAGTTTCTGTCTCCACTTCCAGCTCACCTACCATCTTCACACTGACCTGCATCTGTGTTTCCTTCCTCTACCTCAGATCACAAGCGGTCCTCTTGGGAGCCTGGAGCCACCCCTGCCTCCCTCAACTCTCTGGACTTGTCTCTCCCAGCCATTCCTGAATTTTCCAAACCTTTGGCTCTGCTCACCCTCTCCTCCTCGCATAGATGAGCTCAAGGCTTCCCACACCTGGAAAGTTCTCCTCCCTGAGTACACATGCCCTCTTCCTGTCTCACCCACATGCAGTGTGTGGTGCCGTCCCCTCATCTGCCAATCAGTCCTCAGTGCACTGCAATCAGTTCTGTCCCTGAAGGCCCTGTGACTCCCAGGGTGGTTAAATGTCTAACGCTGACAAAGTCTTGTCCCTGAAGGTCCTAGCCCCAAAGCAGCATGAACATGCAAGCCCAGCCATTGGGATTCGGGGAAGCAGGCTAAGTGTGTCTTGGCCTGAAAGGTGGAATCCCGGAGTGCCCATGTGTCTGCATGCAGGTGTGTATGTCTGTGTGTGTGCATGCATGCATGTCTATGTGTCCATATATGTGTGTGCACGCATGTGTGTCTGTGCGCACAGAAGTATGTCTGTGCCTGTGCACACATGAGATGAGGCGGCAGCAGGCAGCTTCATATCTACTGCTTTGTTCTATGGGGCCTGCCATGATGGGCCAGCTGCAATCGGGAGGAACCACACCATTTGGGTGATGACTTAGCTTCTATTTGACAACCATATTTCCCAACTCAGATGAGACATGAGGTATGATGACAAATAGAGAACACTTAAATCTGGGACCATCCTCAAGGAAAGCTGGGAAAGCTGACCAAGCACACATCAGGACACAGGAATCATGACACGGCACACTGCCCAGGTCAGAGCCAACAGCAGATGTGAGTTCTGGCTTCCATCAGTCTCCATCTCTTCCAGGGCCTCACCTGAGGGGGAACCTCTGACAGACAGTGAGCGGAGGACAGCAAACAGGACTGGCCAGGTGTGCCTCCCTTGGGGACATGCATGGGGACAGTGTGCAGCCTCAGCCTCCTCCCCTGGACAAGGCCACAGCCACAGGCAAAGCCGAGGAAGCACTGGCAGCCTCTCCCATCAGCTGTGGGGCCACTGTTATGGAGGAAGGTGGTCTTGGGGACCTAGGGGCTCAACCCATAGGAGCTGGGGCTGGAAGCGAGTCCCAACTTCCTCCTGTGTTTAACGTGAAGGGAAACGATGTGGTTCAGAGGAGCTGTGTAAGACGTGACTCCCCCACAGGCTCACAGATCAGGAGTGACACAGCGTTTCTATTTCTTAGTGCTTGAGCACCGGACAAGGAGCTCTTTGTCCCTCTGGTTAGTTATTTCATCACTGACACAGATATTCAACGTCAAGCAAATGTCACTCTTCATCTCTCTTCCTCTTTATGTCCTGAGATTCTGGGATCATCATTTCCTGAGGTTGACAGGCTGAGAACTGTCATCTCAAGGGTGATTTTTGACACAGAGGAACCGAAGCCATTGTTTCTTTATAAAGGGAGGCTGTGTACGGCAAGAGCCAGCCAGGGTGGGGAGACTGGGCCCTCATTTCCAAGGCTAACTCCTCTCTGGGAACACAGCACTCTCTGCCTCTAAGACACATCCTCAGAAACCGGGGATGCCCAGGCCAGGTCCTGTCTGCACCAAGGGAGAACAGTACGTGCTTTTGTTGCTGAACCCCACGTCTTGTTTTGATTAGAAACCCCAAGGCTGTTAGTGATTGAAATGAGGCCCATCTCCTCTCTCCTGTTTCACCCAAAGTGAGGCTGGAAAATGGATGGACACATTCCTGGGGGAAACATTTATGGAATGACAAGAAGTTCACTATGGAATCCCTGAAGAATAATAAGGGTCAGCCTTCTTGGACTTGTGAGGAAAAGTGTTTAATTCACAGCTAGTTTGGTTATGAGCGAAAAAAGCCAAGACGCAAAGCCAACTCCCTGGGGAAGAGCAAGCGAGTTTTGCAGTGGGCCCAAGGCTCAGTGTAGACAGCGCTCTTCTCAAAACCAGCTTAAACAACTCGGGCGGTCAGTCCAGACAGGGCGGTATGGATACAGGAGGAAAGCAGGCAGCACCTGCAGCATGTTTTCGAGTTCATCAGCAACAAGGCTGGGAGGCTTGGGTGGTGGGGAGGAACATCAAGGCCCTTCCATGAGTAATGGGCGCACATTCTGCTAGGAGCGATGGGAGGACTTGTGCCTTCCTTGTAACACTGCCACGCTTCCTGACATGCATTACACAAAACAAACCAAAGAGGGAGAAAAGAGCCTCGGGGTTGGGTCCACCTTATCCTTTGTGTCCTGAACATTTATAAATAACATCAATGGCACCTATGGCCCAGGTCCCCTCAGCAAGGAGGGCCCTACAGACCCAGCCTATGGGCTGTCAGGCGGCCAGGGAGTAATGCACTCTTAGGGACTCAAAACCAACTCTGTGTCCGGAGCCCAGAGCAGGGCCACCCATGTCTCTCACGTTTCTCTTTATTTTACATGGTAGAAAAAGAAGACTCATCTTGGCTGAGAGACATTTATAGCTAAGTGGATGCACACTGAGGCCATACTCTTAAGTGAAATTAATAGGATACACATGTGTAAATACCAAATAGTTTTTCTGGCATGAGCGTAAGGATCAAAATGTATAATTGATAATGTGAAATAGGAAGAAAAGGTCTAAAGGAGTAGGGGAAGTGGGAGGGGTAGGGGAAAGGAAAGAAGGGAAAAGAAAAAATATGAGAAAAGGAAAAAAATGGAAACAAAGTCTCTGTAAATAGGGAAGGGTGGAGGGGGTGAAGGGAGGGCAGGGAATGGGGAAAAAATAAGAACCAAGATGCATCATGTAAAGGTACAATTCCCAATGATGAATGTAACTGTATTTTATACCTACAATTTACCAATAAACTTAATGGATAAAGAAAGAGGACTCATCTTTTAGTTTTTCCTAAACTCGAAATCCAGGTCTATCTTTTCAAAAGGATTCATAACAGTGGTAGTCATTGTTTAACTAAAAAGCAAAGACAATTAAGAACTCATTACTTAACCTGTGGTCATTTAGGCTGGGACACAGCAGGGTTGCTAAGAGCTGGCTGCCACTGGGCCAACCACTGGCACGGGATGAGGGATGACCAGGGGGACCCCACTTCGGGCAATGACTCTCCCGGTGACAAAAGACACCAACTCTGTGAGATCCGGTGATGTGAGCAATGGGTACTGACTTCTTTAAGGAAAGTGAAACAAACTTACCTTGAAAATTTACTGGGCCCTTCACCATCTTCATCATCGAAGTCCATTCTGCAAAGTCAAGGTCACAAGTGAGCAGTGGTTCTGGGCAGACAGAACATGGGAATCAGGAGAGCTCTGTTCCGTCCACCAGCTTCCATCATGCTCAACTCTTGGGCAGTGCTAAAGGCAGTAACTCACTCTACAGTCACCACTCAGCTTCGAGACAGGAAAGGTCCTCAGTGTGAGTGCGAGTAACTGCATGGTTGTGTATACTTAGCTATCCACCACCTTGTCCCCAGAACCCTACACAGGCCACCCATAGATTGCTAAGGCTGTGTGTTGGAGACGTGAGAGCTCTTTCTCCTACCGTCTTTGGGGAAACCTGCCTGCTCCACGTCATTTATTCTACATTGACACTTTCTTTCTTACCTCTTATTTTTACGTACCTTAACAGACTAAACAAGCTTAAGGGATTTTGAAAACCAGAAGTTTTAAGGGTGATGAAGAGATAGCAAGGAACAGCAAATATTCTACTGGTCGTGCTTGTGCTGGGGGAAACTTGGCAGGTCTTGAGTCTCAATGAAAAGGACATTTAAGGTCATCGTCCTATAAAGTCCAGGAGCAAAGTAATAGGGGAACATGGCTGTCCCCTGCGTCATTCAAGTTGGTTGTCTGCTTGTTAAAGCTCACCAAATGATTACTCAGCTTTCCACTTTACTGGGCCTTTCTATATAAACGTTAAACACGGTCTTGATGGAGACTTAATTAACAACCCAAACTCTGCCTCTCAAAAGCACTAAGCCTCTTTAATATCATCTAATAGTACCACTGAAGGTGTCAGGGTAGAGAGGGGACTTCATTGGCATCAAATGACCCCAGAGTCTTTGGGGGAAGAAAATGAGAAAAGGACAGTTGCTTTGGTTCTCCTGGATAACCAGGGTGTGGGAATTCCTGATGGACGACGATGTGGGGACCAATCCCAAGGGATCCAAGTTGGAAGGACTCTGCCCTGCCTGACTGAGAAACTCTGGGTCTGAGCAGCTCATCCTAAAAACAGAGAACTCACAACTACACACAGCTCTGGTGTCTGGTCAGCACATGCTCTAGACATAAGGGCAGGACTTTAGTGGCTAAAAGTGACTTGAAGAAGGCACCAGCCTCCAGGCCACTGGAAATGGCCAGGTGGCAGAGGAAGAGCCCTCTCCTTTGTGCGTAAGCACCCCCAGGAGGCCCCTGATGAGACAAACCATATGCACCAGGCTTTGGGGTAACCTGGAGGACCTCAGGACTGGGACCAGCTAAGGCAAAGGAATATTTTCCTTTATAAACAGTATCTTTCGCTTGTCTGTGTCTTGTTAAATGTGCAGTGCAGCCAGAGTTCTAATCTGGGCATGAGTTTGTTCAGCACCACCGGATGGAACCCTGTCAACTTGGGCCCATAGTTCTGAGACAAGGGTGTGGTCCTAACTGCTAAGAATAACAACGAAAGGAGTCAGATAGTTGGAAAAGATGGCTGTAATGATGACAGAAATACCTCTGCACAAAAGGAAGGGGAGGTGGGCAGGAAAGGGAGAGGGAAGGGGAAGAACAGGCAAAGACCATTTCCCAGCACCAGACATGCATCCCACTTTGAAACTTGGAAAACAGGCTCTAGATGCTGGCCGCAGAATTTTCTGTGTTGCGGACAAGTGGGAGCTGAGTGCATAAATTTTAAAATGAAGCAAATCCATAAATATTTTGCATAATTACCAAGCCCTCACCTGGCCTTCCTGGAAATTACATCTGGGAGTTAACCACCAAAAACACTGTAACCAAATTCATGGGCGTTCTGCAGCACCAGAGTCACACTGCCACCCAGTGTTCACAGTGAGGAAGAGCAGTAACGCTGCCCACATCAATAACATGTCAGTGTTAAAAAGCAGCACTGCAAAAATTTCGAAGAGCTCATGCAAGTATTTATCAAAACCTCTGATAGGCATGAGATACGTGGTTATCTTTAAAATTCCTTTCAGCTCAGGTTGACAGTGAATGTGATCATCAGGCTCCTGTAATCCTCCCTTGTTGGCTTGCACATCCTTGGGATGTTTAGGGTGACCAATTGTCCCCATTTTCCAGGGACTGAAGTGATCCTGGGACTCAAGACTTCAATGCTAAAACTGAGAGACTCTTGTAAACCAGGACACCTGGTCACCTCGTTTTAGCAGAGACCTATGGGAAAATGTGCTGTGTGCCGGGGTCTCAGCTTGGCCAGGTCAGGATAGACCCAGGAAGTCTGAAGTCCACCGAGAACCTGAGAACCAGGATTTGTCTATGTAAAATTAGGAGCTCTGATCTGTGCCACCCCTGTGTCTGTACGTAACTCTAGTGTGCAGCATCAGATTTAGTACATGGAAAAAGCGCAACATGGGAACCAAGTTAGGAGATAAATCAGGACCCATGTGATTGTCAAATCATCAGGATAGCTCACCCCACCCCAAAACAGTCTCACCGGATTATCTGCAACACAGCCAAAAAATGTAGCCAAGGTTCGGAGACACACACCTGTAATCCCAGCATTCAAGAAGTCAAGACAGGAAGACTGCAACTTTGAGCCGAGCTTGGGCAATTTAGTGACTTAATGAGACCTTTTCTAAAAAGAAAAAATAAATGGTCCAAGGATATAGAGCTCAGTGTGAAGGCCCTGAGTTCAATCCCTAGTAACAGAGGTTGCAGAGGGGTGAGATGTTACAAGTCCAAGGACACAAAGTATCTCTCAGAGCAACACTTGCAACGACACCACCTGTGGGTCTCTGTCACCTGCCCAACTCTATTTTAAATATGCCTACAATAAGCTATGCTTATTTCTTCTGCTATAAAAAGCCTAAGTAAATCAACCTTTGTTTTACATCTTGTATGTGTCTCTACTGTACTGAAACATCTGGATAATAAAGAAGAAATGAAAATATGACTCCCACCCCTACTGTATTCACATTAAAGAACCCAGGGCAGTGAGCAGGTGACATAAGAGCATTTACTAGGTGAGCAGGACCCCCCAACCTCACTGTCCTGTCACAGCACTGCTGGGGCTCACCACAGACAGGACAGGCATTTCTGAGCATGCTGCCAGTTATAGCTGGGGGATGCCAATCTCCTACCAGCAGTTGTGAAATAATAACAGTGCCCCATCAAAGGGAAGTCATCAGGCCAGGTCACCTCAGGCTCTAAAGAGAAAAGGTAAAAGGCCGTGCCTGTCAGATGGGTCCAGCCACCATGGCCCGAATCCCCTGCCAAAAAAACCACATGACCAGGGTGTGGAAAACGCTCTCCCTCTGAGCCTGGACCCCCAGTCTGGGTATAAATGCCAGCCTAGTGACATCTGCTTACATAAATCCACTTGCAGCCATAGGTGTCAGAGGGGACGTGGTCTCTGGGCACACAGAGTCTGTCCTTCAGCAAGGACATCTGAGACCAGAATAGGGCTCCAGGGCTACAGAACAAACTGGTACATCCCTGTCCTCAGCCAAACCCTCCAACCCCAACAGGGGTCACCAACACTACTGCTTCCCCTAACCCTAGAGGCATGGAGCTTGTGGCCTGTGGACCACCCCTCACTGGGATCAGGGAGGCAACAAGAGAGTGCATCTCAGTGACTTGCTGCAGCCCATTTCTCCTCACAAGGAATCATGGTGGGACAAATCTGAGCCCTCGGAATCCCACCTGTGTTGCAGCTGCCAGGAGAGGCCCGGCTCACTGGGACAGTTACAGGGGAGGCCAGGAGGGCACAGAAAGGATCTCGGTTCTGGGCCAAGTGCAGCCAGGGGGATTCAAAGTCCTTGAGAGTCAGTTCTACCTGGCTTTGAAACGCTACAGCAGGATGGGTGATTGTCCTGAAAACTTGAGCCATCTCTCTGCCAGCCAACCAGGCCAGAGAGCAGAGCCCCAGCAAGGAGGTTGGCAGGAGGGGAGGTCATTGTCTATGGTACTTCTTTCTCCCTGCATCTCCCCAAGTGTACCCCACAATCTTGGGAGAGAAGAAGAGACTGGGGTCCACCATGCCAATGAGAGGGACAGCAGGTGGTGCCAGCTCTGCTGCAGGGTTATCTTTTTGATGACTATGGCCCCCACTTGGGTCTCTTGTGCCCTGAGCTAGGTGTTTAGGAAGTAGCTGAGATTATTACCAATAGGCTCCACCAGAGCAATGGTGAACTTGATAGAAGAATTCCAGCAAAACATATAAAAATGTCAGATGCAAGAATTACTATGGAAATAGCTCTGTAAAAACAGCTGTTCCCATGCTTAGACATGGGATGAATCCCTAAATCACACAGGCTTAGCAAATAGAGCCTTGGTTAACTTGCTCCTTCATCTGCCTGGGTGAGGGTGGGACCCAAACTGGGAGGATAGGCCCCCAGGGGTCAAGGTCAAAGGCACCATGCTGGCTCTCCCCATTGGGTGCTATGACAGCAGGTGTTCCCATTCCACTCCAACTCTCACTTTTGAAGTTTTGCCTCCTTGCTCCAGCAGCCTGGAATGCTGAGCTCTGCCTCAGGGTCTCTCTGCCAGATCTTGTGCACAGACCAACTCACAGGAGAAGGGGCAGTTTCCCCTGACTGCAAGTCAGAGTACATAACGCTTATAATAATTATATGTGGACACCACACACACACATTCTTGTAAGATCCCAGACTCTGCTGAGCTTTAATGCTCAGCAAGTATAGCAGGTTAAAATGGGAAATATGCTTTGCAGTGAGCCCCAGTGGCAAGCTACAGCTTTTATTACCCCTGAGCTGAGGTGCTCCGCCTGGGCGCCAGCATGACCCACATCAGTTCCACTGGCCCTACCATGGGGGAAGTGACAACATAGGCAGAGGACAGCTGCATCGGCAGCAGAGCCAGTGTGCTGGGTCGAGGCACACTGGCAGGACCACTGCACTCAGTTCTGCAGCCCTTCCAACCCTCTCAATGTCTATGAAATCTCAGAGCCTCCTTCAAAGATGACACTACACACATCAGTTGTTTATTACCTAAAATCCGATGCTGGGCAGCTTTTGCATCCTCCCTCCCTCCATCCTACGTGCTGATGCTTACCTTTCCCCTGCCTCTGTCCCCTTTAAGAATCACGCTTGTTTAAGATTCTCTCAAGCTGAAAATGCTGGACCACTAAAAAGTAGGCCCGGGGTATAGTTGGGTGGTAAAGCACCTTCCCCATGCCCTGGGCCCTGCGTGCACCCCAGGGCTCGGCTGTGAGAAGAGTGTTCTACTCTACTTGGACAGCTGCAGTCACAGGAGCCCTTTGTTATCAGAAATTGCATTAAAAGGGCAGTTATTCAACTGCACAAGAAACTGTGTTTATCAAATATGTCATTAAAAATAAAATGGACTCAGTAGGGAACCGGGCTAGGGGTATATTGAGTCTGAAAATGCCAGTTCTGCTTTTCCTGCAGGATTTTAGCTGTTCATTTTGGTTTTAATTCTCTGTATAGAGACAGATGTTATCTAGTAGAGGCAGCATCCGGTTCCAACTGCCCGAGTGGCAGTCTGCCTGGCCTCATCAGAACCAGTACACACTACACCACTTGTCAGCAGCCACGGGAGCTGAGCAGCATCCTGCAACAAACAGCCTGGCCTTGAGGTGCTTCAGCCCATTCTATAAAAAGTCAGGCACCTTCCAGAAGAAAGGAGGCCCTGGGTGGAGCCTTTCCAGCCCAGTGCTGGAACTCAGCTGCACAGCGGGCCTGAGTGCCCAGGGCCAGAGGTAAGTCCCTCCCCTCAGAGAGACGCCCAGAGAGCACATTCTCACCACAGAGACAAGCAAACCGAAGTCCCAGCAAGGTGCCAAGGCCCCAACACTTAGAAGAAAATCATGTGCCTATTTAGAAATCTTGCAAAATCTAAACAAGATGGAAACTGCTGAGTCTTTCTTCTGCAAGAGAGGGAAAAACAATATTTTCCTAACAGGTCAAGGACATTGCACAACATTGACTAAGTCCAGTTCCTGGAAGTGGAGGCTGCTTACCCAGAACGCCGTTTTCCTCCTCGGGCAGGCATGGGCCCGGCCATCCTCACCTGTCCAGAGGCCGCCATGGGGGCAACAGGCAACGTCACTGATCCAGGTATGTCAGAAGCCATTTCTGGAAGTCAGCAAAGATAAGAGCTTTTATCAGTGCCAGAAAAACCCAGTAACAAGCAAGAAAGCTGCCCTGGGGTCCTGGTAGCACTCCTTGGAGGGGAGCGCAAGGCCAGGGTACTGCAGCTGCTCAGCTATCACCCAGTACAGGGCTCAGGTGGACCCTTCTTCCTTCTCTGGGCACTGCTTTTCTCCTCCAAAAGGACATTTCCAGGCAGAACTCCCGAACTTAATGCTCAAATCAGCCATTAGAAAGAACTAGTGTAGGGCTGGGGATTTAGCTCAGTGGCACCATGCCTGCCTTGCAAGCACAAGGACCTGAGTTCGATCCCCAGTACCAAGAAAGAGAGAAAGAAAGAAAGAAAGAAAGAAAGAAAGAAAGAAAGAAAGAAAGAAAGAAAGAAAGAGAAAAGAAAAGAAAGGAAATGAAGGAAGAAGGAAGAACTAGTGCAGCATGGCAGCTCTCCCCAAGGACTTCTGCCTCAGGGTCACCTGGAAGCAGGTAAGATGGTTAGGAACCCAGGGGAGCTGCCACTGGTGCCAACCACTGGTGCAGCCTCCCCAGGTGTCACAGCCCTGCAGTAGCACTGCTGATGCTCTGCCCTGCCCCGACACTGCTCAAGGAAAAAGCTGGCCCCCACACAGAACTCAGGACTCAGAAGCCCTGCCTGGCTCCCCGTGCATGACAACGACAGTGAGGTCTGGGGTTCTGAAAGCATCAGGCCAGGCAGCACGGTGAGCCAGGGACCAAGAGGGACCCAGGCCCCTGGCTCTCCCTCACCAGGATGACAAATACTAGAGAGGAAGAAGGTGGTTCAGATGAGGGCACATTTCCTGTGCATCCTGGGCAACAAGGAAGCTCCCTGAGGCCATGTAAAGCATCCTGGTTTCAAAGAAACCACCCTATTAAAGACAACATGGCGCTGCAAGCCCAGGATGCCGGCGGTGCAGCATGATGTGCGGCTCCTGCCCTTTCCTCCCAGCAGAGCCAGAGTCATGGGACACAGCTGTCCACAGTGAGGTCCAAAGATACCACGTCTAATAAACACATCAAAGGTCAGCTTGAACTCTTCCACTCACAACTCCTGGAAGAGTTTTCCAACACTAATAAACAAAACCCTAACTCGGCCTCTCTGCAATGTTCACAAAGCTTTGCAAACGTTACCATTTTGTTTTTAAGCACTCCACACAATGAGAAATGCTCAAGGAGAAAGTTCCCTTTTGACAGCCATTCTCTCCCCTTAGCCAAGCACTGTGCTGAGCTCATAACAGCCAGAGAGTAGGAATGGTGACCCGACAGCCTCACCATTTGCACGCTTCTGATAAGCATTTATCTATTTTTTTTAAATGGAGGCTAAAACATATAAAGTTCCAAAGATGAAGGGCACAATCACTGCTAGAACAAACAGGAGTGGAAATGAAAGTCACCACTTCCTAAAGGAAACAGCAGTCTCTTAGGGTCCTCCGGGAAAAAGGGTTCCATGGGGCCAAACCCTGGAGTCAGGAAAAAGCTGTTCTCGTAGCCTCTTTCTTGGAGAGACCAACCTGGCTTTAAACTGAGAGTGTAAATAAGGATTAAAAGGATTAATAACTAATAATTGATACTTTGAAACAGGAAAAGGTCCAAAGGGGTAGGGGTGGTGGGAGGAGAGGGGAAAAGGAAAAAATGGAAAGGAAAAATCATGAGAAAAGAAAAAAAAAATGGAAACGAAGTATGTAAATAGGGAAGGGTGGAGGGGTGAAGGGCACACAGGTAATGAGGAAAAAATAAGAACCAAGATACATCACGTACAGACACAAGCACCCAATGACAAATGGAAATGTATTGTATACCTAACATGTACCAATAAAAGAATTTGAGCAAAAAAAAATGAACCAAGAAGTCTTCTATAAAGAAGTTTAATTCTGATTGACTCAGTGCATCAAAAATGTCTCTAACTGTGGAAACTTAAAATTTATTACCTGCTGAGCTAAAGCTCCACACAACATTAGTTTCAGTATTTTTTTTTTGTTTTTTGGGGTTTTTTTGAGGCAGGGTCTCACAATGTAGTTCAGGCTGGCTCTGAACTCACTGTGTAGCCAGGTTGACCTGAAATTCATAGCGTTTCTGCCTCAGCCTCTCAATTGCTGGGAGGATAGGCATGCGACACCAAGTTTTAAGCCAACTACTTCACCTTCACCTCTGAGTCAAGAAAATTTCAGACTAGAATTGATCTTGGCCATCATCTGTACACCTGGAAATGTTCATCCTTCTCTGTCCCAATTATGCTCTAGCTCAGAGGTGGAAGGCAATGTGCAATGTGTACTGAATTTTATTTTTGGGAAACAAAAATGCCAATTGTTTTTTATACAAGCTGCAGAAGGTAAAGCTTCCCAATACCTCTGCTGGCACTGCAAGGGAGGGGTGATATTGAGGATCCAATCCTTTCCTCAGACATGCAGGGCTCAGGAGAAGAGGGGTTAGGTGACCACAACTGGCAGGGGGACAGGCCCATCCTGAGGTTATCTCCACATCTCTCTGGCTGCTCTCTCTGTGTAAGCTGCCTGCTTGGCCAAAGAGCAGCCCATAGCCAGCCTCTTCTGACCCATCCCACTGTGCAGACCCCAGTGGCTTCCCAGCCAGGGACAAAGACCATGTGCAAGCTGACAGATGGACACAGGAGTGCCTATCTTGGAGAGCTTTTACATTGCCTGTGACATAATGAGCTCAGAGAGAAGCACAGTGTTTGCATGTGATCTCATGTGCCATGAAGCCAGGGCTCTGGGATCCAGGAAGGGGAACAAATGAGCTTAATGCACAGACGATACCAGCTAATCTGAAAACGAAAGGCTTAGCGCACCCGACCAGAGGGACAAAATGGGCACTATCAGAGGGATGGCAGGTCCCCATGTCCACACCATCACACAGTACTTCCTGAGGTTTGGCTCGCTCAGGTTTTGTTGCTTCTTTCATAAACTACAAGTTACGACTTGTGTTCAGATGTCCCTCAAAAACCTCATGGCTTTTCAGAGGTGGCTGAATCTAGTATGTGACCAATTCAAGGTTGGGCTAGGCCTGAGAGCACTAGGATTAAGGGCATGAGTGCTGCCTGACCTAAGTAGTCTGAATAGGATAAAAAGGGGCAGAAAGAGGCTGTTAAGGTATCTTGTTGCTTTGCTACTGTCTGTCCACTATAAACTGTTGCAGCTCTGCCAGCCTGCGTTGGAGCCAGCCAACTATGGAGTGAAACCTCTATGAACTGTAAGCTAAATAAACCTTTTCCCCTTTAACTTTAGATGTAGGGTATTTTGTCTCAGCAACAAGCAAAGTAACTAACACACTACATTTGTGGTGTTCTGCTCACTCCTCTACTGAGATCCAGAGTAGCTTCCCTGCCTAACTGTATGATTCTTTCTTATACTAAATTAGAGCAATGTCATATTTTCTGAAAATATTTCCAACCTGTTGGTTGTTTTTCATGTTGAAAGATTTTGTTTTGTTTTGTGGTCCTGGAGACATAAGCCAGG
Organism: Heterocephalus glaber; assembly: GCF_000247695.1. Next base: position 21,275,138 of record NW_004624768.1, read on the forward strand.
GTCTCATGCATGCCAGGCAAATGTTCTACCACTGAGCTATGTCTCCAACCTTCAGGCGGATTTTTTTTAATACTAGAGAAAGTTTTAAGAAGACAAGATCAATTGTCCCAATTCCATTTATTCAGGAGTCTTTTTTCTCTATAAGTTTTTGATGCTCCCTCATTCCTAATATTTATGCATAAAAAGTGTCTGTTTCTAGACTATTTGTCAATTATCTTGTTAGCTATCCTTGCTCTCATATCATATTTTATAGCATGTTTAGTGATGAAAGTTTCTCTAATCTTCCCTCAGAATTCTTTGCACTTATTTCTGATACATTCTTCCATTTAAATTTTGATTTGGTTTAAGATATAAAGTTTAAGGGCCGGGGATTTAGCTCAGTGGTTCCGCCACCTGCCTTGAAAGCACAAGGTCTGGAGTTTGATCCCTGGTACCAAAAGAAAAAAAAAAGGACATAAAATTTAACACCATTGAAATTGTTTTTCTGGAACCTATGAATTAATTTTGAGGGGATGCTGAGATTTTACAACATTGTCAATTTCCAACCACGAAGTGACATATCCCAAAGGCTAGAAGGGAGTCCTGACTAAGTTATAGTTTTTTGTTTTCATCATGTAGGTTCCCAGAGTTTCTTGTTTGGCTTATTTTTAGGTACTTTGTGTCACTGGGCTGTGATGTCGCATTTGTATTATGGTTGGGATCTTTCTTCCTGGATATTTTCCTAGCTGAAAGGTAGCTACAAAGACTGATCAATTGATGTGACCAGCAGCTCACAGGTGTTGCCCTTCCCGTCCTCCCTGCTCTGTGAATTATCCTTTTGAAATATTCAGGTCTCATTAAAGAGTCTCTTGGGTCATTGTAAGTTTCCTGCCATTTCACCAAAAACATTTTCTTGAGGATGAATAAGAACTCCTTCGTCTGATCATCTAATATTTTATTTATGCTAATAATTTCATAAAGTCCTCCAGATTTTCTAAGTTCCCAAATGCTATCGACTACAATATAATAACATTATTTTTCCCCTTTCAATAGTTACAGGTTTAATTTCTTTTTCGTGTCTTATTTCATCGTCTAGAATATTCCAAGCAATAGTCAGTAATAAAGGCCTGTGACGGGGTGGGGGGGTCACACCAGGGACTTTGCAGTCAAAGGTCTGACTGAAATCACAGCTTGAGCTCTTCCTGGCTACTGGAGTGACTCAGCCATCGGTAAATGTTCATGACAACTGCCTCACAGGGTTGTTTTAAAAATTAGCTTAACACAGAACCTGGAATAAAATAAACACTCAATTGACAGTAATTAGAAGTACAATTATGGCAAAGGTAAGTGGCCTGCATGGTCCTTGAGTTTCACTGGAAGGAGCTGCAGGTTTAAGACAGACATTCTTTGGGCTGCCAAGGAATCTGTTCTGTCTGCTTTTTAAAGTTTATATAAGCAATGGCTGTCCCATTTTACTGAATGCCATGTTGGTAACTACAATAGTTATTCTACATACTAAATAAATGAAAAGGAAGATGCATTATATGAGGCTGAGATTCACCTTAAAGGTTAAATATTTTCTCTAATGTTGGTTTTAAAATTCACACAAAAGTAAGACACACTTTCCCTCCTCCATTGTCCGTGCCCATGTGCCAGTGGGGCCCTCCCCTTCCCAACCCCACAGCTCCCCTCTGACTGATACACATATGCAGAGCCCGGGGGTTTCCACCCAGGGGAGGCAGCCAGAGGGAGGTCCCTGGCCAGGTCAGAGGCGACATCCTCAGAGGCAGGGCCTGGGACCAAGTGGAACAATGAAGCTGGAACCAACAAACAGTCAGCCTGCGGGATTGCTCCAGAGCAGAATTTCACACAGAAACAAAAAAGGGCAACCTGACCAGTGCACTGTATAGGAGGAAATCGCCACAGGCTGGGCACCTCAAATCCCCCCAGGGAGGACAGCTCAGGTCGCCACAGAGTGAGCACTGGCCACTGTCACACCAGGAAGCTGGGGTACAGGAAGATGCCCCGAGGGTTCAATCCCCAGTGCCTGTTGTGTGTGGGGGGGGGCGGTGAAACAGAATTACACTAAAGTAAAATTCAGTGGCAGGTGAATTTTCTACTATACTACGTACAAACATTAGGGATGTTATGAAAAACTGTGGCAGCTAAGGTGAAATTCAACCACAAATGCTATTAAGTTCATAGAGAACAGTAAAATTATTATAGTTAAAATTAAAAAAAAAAAGAAGACAGCTTTCTTTGGAGGACAGCTTGGCAGGACAAATCAAGACATACTAAAGGGTTCAGGCCCCACAGGAGGGTCCAAGGACGATATGGAGAGGGTGTGTGTGTGTGTGTGTGTGTTATGCACAGAAAAAAAGACAGGCTAGCAGGTAAAAGTACACTAATGTGTTAAACATAACTATTTCAAAAATTATGGGTGGTTTATTTTCTCCCAAAAGTTCTTTTTCTTTTTTGATTATCCTAGAGTTTTTTCCCAAAGGGTCATGTATTATTTTAATGTTAATTAGTGATGTGTTAATAGAACGATCACAAATAGTATAATAAATATTTCCAAGCTGTTTCACATAGAAGGCACAGTAGACAGCATATGTAGCTGGGTAGCCAAAAGTAATGAATGAGGAGCTAGAAGCAGAGGAAGGGGAAACACTTAGTAACAGGAGTGTCCAACATCAGAATGGACTGGCTTCACACAAGGATAAATTTTGGTCTACATCAAGATTCATGTGAGTGCTGCTACGGTTTGGTTACAAAATGTGTGTGGAAGGCTTGCTGTCCAAGGCACAGGGTCCAGAGAAGGGGCCTTGGGGAAGTGATTGGGCTGTGATTGCTCCAATCTCCCGAGACCAGGTTAATCCACTGCTAGTGCATAACCGAATAGCCTGTGGGGAGGCGGTGGAAACTAGGAAGTGGCCAAACAGGAGGAGTGGGTCACCCAGGACACACCCAAGAAGGGTGTAACTCATCCCTGGCCCCTCCTCCTCCACCACACATGACCGCTGCCGTGACGCCCTGCCTTACTCGGGGCCAAAGCACCAGAGCCAGCCATGGACTAACCTCTGAAACCTTGAGCCAAAACAGACCTCTCCTGCTTTATACTGTTTTTCTCAGGTATTCTGTCACAGCAAAAGAGAGGTGATTCATGACCCAGGAGCCACCTGAGTCCCAGGCACTTGCTACCCTCCTCACTGGGCTTTACATCCACCCACCCGTGAGGCAAATGTGACTCAGGCACTCCCCAGGGCCAGGTCACACCGTGGCTTGGCCGCACAGCAAGGATGGTACAGCAGCATCTCACAGAGGTCCCACCCACTGGAGGACCTCCATCCCTCATGATGCCTGGGCAAGGCTAGGTGGCCCAGCAGACCCCACTCCAGTAAAACAAGGGATCCCCTTAACACTGAGACTCCCTCACAGCCTGGATGGAAGCTGCACCATGCACAGGAAATGCTCCTGCTCAGCAATCTCTCCATCTAACTATGCATCATGGGCAAGCTACCGAACTTCAGGTGCTTCATCTATTATCAAGGGAAACACAGTTATTGTGGGATGGAAGATCATTTATTTGTGATGTTTGGGAAAAGTAATTTTCCCTCTCCCCTATTACTTTTCTCTTTAAAAAGCATGTCTTTCTAAACAGACATTGTGTGCATTTGTGTGCATGTGTGTGCATGCGTGTATGTGCATGCATGTGTGTGATGTTTACATAGCCCCTGTGCACATAATGGCCCTGTGCCTCAGTTTCCTATTTATAAAATGGGATAGTAGCAGTCCAGACATTCTGCAGTCATGAGGATGAAAGTGATCAAAGGATCGGTCTGATGCCCAGAAAAGCAGGCACATGTGTCTGTGGGGTGAAGAGGCGCACACACGCCTACTGTTACTTTCTTACCTTGATGAATGGAGTCGCTTCTGATTTTGTTTTTCTGGCTCTGCTTCATAGGGGTGCAGGAAGGTAGCACCCTTCCCGGACCTGGGGAATGCTGTGGCCGAGGGCCCAGAGCAGATGCTGCACCCCTGGGCTGCCTCTCTGCTGCTCTGGGGCTCAGCCAAACCACACAGGGGAGGCAGGTCACAGGCCAGGTCTCAGCCCCGGGGTACAGCAGTGCTGAGCTGGGAGTCTCCTCCTCACTGCTCAGCCTCCACCCCTAGCCATCTCTCAGGGCTTCACACACAAACAAATAAATACACACACCTACACACACCACACACCAACATACACACCACACATACAACACATACACACACACACACACACCTCACACTCACCTCACACATGCACACCCTCCCTGGACCGGACACTTCTCCTACCCACTGAGGGCTTCCCTGAGCAGGAAGGGGCACCTACCTCATCTCCTCAGGGACCCCACAGCCTCCCATCCTCAGAGGGCACCGAGAAGTTCCCCTCTTTGCTCCAGCGCCCAGTGGGAGAGTCAGGCAGAGTCTGGCCAGGTTCAAGTCAGGCTCCACAGGACAGGACAGGAGCAGGGGGGACACTCAGCGATGGGGGTGGTGACAGAGAATGACACATCCCAACCCACACATTCACACCCACCCTGAGCACAGACGAGGGGCTCTCCTTTGCATGAGCACCATGTGGGACAGGGACCAAGCAATCTGTCCCCACCCAGAGCTGCCCCTCTGGGCCTGTTGCCCACTAGAGAACTGCCATCATCACAAAGTGTTCATCCCCAGCTGCTCCCGCCTTTCTGCTTCGAGCCTCTATCCTGGTTTCCTGCCTGTCTTTCTCCTCCAGTCCCCTCAGCCACTGTGGCTCTGCTCGTGGACCCCAGGCAGCCTGCACAGCCTCCTCTCTCACCCAGGCCCATGGCATCTACTCCATCTCTGTGGGTGACCCCCAACGCTGCTCTAGGTCCACTATCACCTCCAACAGTCTCCCCACCTGGGCCCTGCTGCTGGCCTGCCTCATGCCACCCAGTCTTCCTGCTATGCCCTCCCAGAGGGCACAAGGCCAGCCCTAAGTCCTCTCCTGTTCTTGACTCTCAGTGCAGAGCTCCCTGTGCCAGTCACCCAGTCCCTGTTTCACCAGGGTGCTGCCCACACACCCCCACCCCAGGCTCCAGCCACACTGCCCCACTAGTCTATTGAACACACCATATTCCCCCACCAACCCCATCCCAGGGCCTTTGCACATCCTCTGTCCTCTGGCAAGAAAACTCTCTCCTCTCTTCACCCAGCTCTCTCCTCAGCTGTTCAGACTCAGCACCAATATCACTTTTCAGAATGCCTGTTATTGAGCCCCCGGGCAGCCCTGGCCACCAGGGCTCATTCACACCGTACCTGTGCTTCCCTGAAGGAATGACAGTCACAGCTGCCCAGGTAAGAGATGGCACAGCAGGAATGGTAGAGCCCTAAAGAGGAAGGAGATGATGACATCACCGCCTCAGAATAACAGCGTGTCAGCGTCAGGACCCAAAAAGGGAAAATTCTAAAACACCCTGGTCTCCTGATCCTCCTCTTCTGCGCAGGGAAAGAAGTCTAGAGCAGGGAGAATAGCAGGGTGTGCCACTGCCTGTGTCCACCTCCCCTGTGCCCAGGCTGGTGCTGGGGTGAGGCAGCAGGTAGAGGTATGAGCGTGCAGCCTTTCCCCTCCCTATATCCCAAGGGACACAGCCCACAGGAGCCTGCTCTGGTCCTCACTTCATAACCACCGGACTCAGTTTCTCCATCTGTTCTCCAACTAAGAACTGCAGCTGATAAGACATTTCTCCCCTTTGGGGAGGCTACCACAAGAAAGCGGGCCTGTCTGGGCTACGAGCAGCATCTGCGAGGCTTTTATTTGAAGCCAAGGGCTGTGCTAAAGCTGCACAGTTAGGGACAGAAGGATCAGTCTGAGACCGGTGTGATGCAGACATGTGGCTGGGTGATCTCACGCTGCGAGTGCCTGCTGGAGAGACTGGAGATGCCTGGGGACCCAAGAAGGCTTCCTGGAGGAGGCCACACACCTGTGCTAACCCAAACAGACCTCAGTGACAACACAGCAGAAATGAGAACAGTATAAAAGACACTCTTCCCAAAACACATTCCTTTGACTGCTCCGGAATTTGTGAGCAGACCCACTCAGGAGATTTCCTGCTCATGTCCCACCCTGGCTTTCTGGCCCTTTACCCTAGCTGTAAGCCCCCACCTCAAATGCACCTGCTGTAAACGTCGCTCAGCTCAGGTCCCTGCTGATAACCAGGGGCAAGTGCACAGAAAGACAGAAACATCTGCATCCACAGCAGCCAGACCCCAGTGCAAATATCTCCCCCACCCCAAGCTGCATTTCCTACTGTACTGGGGCAAGACTGCCCTCTCTTCAGCAGAGTAGCAGTGGAGTTTCAAGCTCATTCTAAAAGCAACACAAGCTGAGGATTTTGCAAGATTCACCATGATACAGAAAATGTATCTGGCTTATGAAGCAGCATCCAGCTACAGATGATTTCACATTTCAAATGCAGACATATTGTGCAGAACTCCTATATCAAGGCATAGGCATGAAAAACCTGGAAAATGGTGAAACTGGAGAGGAGTAAGATGAACAGAAGAGAAGGAAATGAAAAAAGACATCTTGTGCCTCCCACTCTTCCATGTGAATTCAGAAAAGAAAAATATTTTTTGATCCTCATACCTTGATCTTCACATTGGGAAAAAACTAATGACATGTAAACTTTCACAATTTGACCACATATGATATTGTCATGAGCATTCAGATAAATAAAAAGCAAAAGGCTCTCTCCATGGGTGGGAGAGGAGGAAAGGCAGCTAACCAAGGAAAAGCAGTCTCCCCAACATCCGGCTCTCTTAGAACAATTCTCTTCCCAGAAAACACATCAAATAACACAGCCCTACCTTTTCAGAAGGATTAAGCAAAGATCCTTCTTCCTTGTGACCAACACCTTCTTAGCAGAATCTGCTCTCCGAGTAGAAGAAATGTCAGGAACCTCTGGGAGGAAATGTGGCTGCATTTGTATTCTGCTCAGAAAATGTCATCACAGATCTGTTTACCTTAACTGTGGACCATGATTCAGCCGTGACAACTGTCTTGCATACTGATCAATTTATTTGCAGCAAAATTTCCAGCATTAACTGCTTAGGTTCTGAAAAACCCGTTTCTTGGATTTCCTGTGCAACTGTAACAAACACATACTTGGAATATCTAGGTCCTTACCAAAAGGTTTCCGGGAGAGACCAGAAAGGATTTTTCTTGACATGTACACAGGCAAGGTCCTTTCCACTTCTGGGTGGGAGGCAGGACAGGCAGCTTCCAAAGACCATCTCGGGAGCTGGACTTTCACAGCACTGATGTACAGAGCAATTGCTAGTCTGGGTGTCCTGCGCCCTGGGCCCAGGTCCTGGGTCGGCCATAACTAGCCATGTGGGCCTCTCTATCATGCTCCACCCCACTGGAGGCTGGGCCCAAGGCTCTGCAGTAAGGCCGGAGGCAGCAGAAACAGGAAGGGGAGGCTGCTGAGTCTGGGAAAGGAGGCAGGGTCAGCAGTGCCTCCTTCACAGCTGTCTCCAAACTAGACAGCACCCTGGGAGCTGGCCGGAGCCCCTCCTGTTAGGGAACAGGCCCATCCCAAGGCAGCCAAGGGAGAGAGACTCCTGCATCAGCCAGTGATGGAGGCACTCCCCCACTGTGCATACAAGTGTCTGGGTGCACCAACTCTGCCTTCCTTCACTGCTATGCTGGATGTTAAGGAAACAGGGAGTGGCACAGGCCTAGCAAGGAGAGGAAAGCAGCGGCTCCCATGAAGGAGAGGTGGGGGTACTGTCCAAGGTACCACAGTCCACGTGGCCCACTCTGGGAGAGGCAATGCAGGAGCCACAGTCTGACCACGATGACACTTCCACCCGTGTGCTGTCTCACGTTTGGTCCAGGCTACTAGCCTGACAACCACTGACCACGAGGGTGGGATGGGGGGGTCATCAGTCACGCAGAACACAGGCTGCAATGCCTGGGTTGGAATCCCAATGTCCCGAAAAGAGACTGCCTCCAAGAAGGGTCAGAGAGAACTTGGGCCAAAACCTAGAGTGTGGCCTTACGATGCCTGAGCCCAGGGAACGAGGAGCCCAGCAAGGCAAGTATGGGCTGCTGCCTGGAGACTGTGTGAAGGGCTCAAAGGTCTGATTCTCCACATCTGAAAACAGAAGGACCATGGGTAGAAGAGGTAGACCAGCACTACATGGAGCAGAACCTGCTCAAGGAACAGAGTCTGGGGCCTGCAGGAGGAATAAGCCATCTCCCAGCACCCAAGGGGTCCTCCCATGACAAAGGGGGAGCCCAGTTCTCCATCATCACAGAGGCCTCTGCACGGTGGCTAAGGGTGTAAAGGTAAGGAACAGAGAAACAATCCAGGTGTAAGGCAGTGTCCAGAGACACTGTGAGTTGAGCAGAAACCAAATGAAGGAACATGTCTGACATAGAGAGAAAAGCTGCTAAATAATGGAATGACCATGCAGGTAAAAATCATTCCCCAATTAAATATGATTTCAAAGAACAATGGTACAGGGAAATGCTACAGGTGAGTTAACAGAACAGGATGCAAAATCTTACCCAAACATATTTCTCAGGGATCCAGCAATTCAGTTTTAACCACCTTCTCTGCCTAAAACCTGTGATTTGGTGTTAGCTTCTGAATGTAGGCCTTGGCCTCTGAAAGCACAAAGAGTCAAATGCCTATTTCAAGATCATTTACGGCATCCCTGAGCTTGCTCATGACTCACGATAGGACACACAGGTCACCCTGACATCATGCCACGTGTATGTATGTATGTATAGTATGCTTCGATTTGCTCAATCAGACAGGTCATAAATATAAAAGCATCTTTGCAGGAAAGAAATGTGCAATGATCCAGGAGCATATGGTGAAAGCTATTAATTATATGCACCAAAATTTATGTTCAAAAGCAGTTATTAAGAACTTTAACAAATAGTTACATTTAAAAGGAAATGGGGAAATAACACAAATATTGAGAGAAGGCATTGACTTGCTAGCTTTACAAAGACTGCTAGACCCTTTCTAAGCCAAGACTTGAATGGAACCAGTAATAATAATATAATAATAGTAATAATAGTAATTATTATATTATTATTATTTCTAAGCCAAGATGTGAATGGAGCCAATAATAATATAATTATTGTATTATTTTTATTATTAATTATTATATTATTATTTTTAAAAGAAACTATTAGAGAATATCATAATTCCTATCTTTGTAGAATTGTTTGGTATACTGGCCTTCACAACAATAAACAACCTTTAGATTCAAAGTTTTTTGTTTCTGTTTAGGTCATGTATCATTAAAGAAAAGATCATATTTGGATTTTTCATATCTTTACAAAGATGAATTAATAGCCAATTGGGTCAAGTTTGTTGCCCCAAAACTAAGGTGCAAGACCTCCCAAGTCACACTGCAACATCTATAGTAAATCACTGTCAATACAGGCATGGTTAAGAAGACAAAGACAGCAAAAGAAAAAAAGAAGCAAACTTTAGGGAAGTGACATGCTCCCCAATGTGTCTTGTTCCCCACCAAGGTCAGCTGCAAATGGGCATCCCTTTGTGTCATGGATTGTCACCCGTAGAACACAGGAGCATCAGGCGGGGACAGTGCCCAGATACAGCCACTGCTCACCCAGAAAGCAAGTTTTTACATGACTATGACTGATAAACAGCAAAAAGATATTAATACCTATTTTTGTTCAAATATCAGATTTACATTCAACAGTGATATTTGGCTTTGTCTAAATCACAGCCAAACACTGACTTTGATGCTCCACCATCAGCATTTAGTCAAACTGAATTAATTCTGATCTATGTTCTGATATATGGTCATGCAAAGGAAGATGTGTGTGCATGTGTGTGTGTGTGTGTGTGTGTACACGTGTGTCTTGAGGTAAGTATGTTGAAAATGGAACAAAGCCAGTATCTGAAAGTGAAGATCACGTATGATTTTTATTTTCCATTTATTATTTTCCATCATCTCTAAGATTTTAAAACTTGGAATATGATGCTAATGATGGGGTATGGGGGAAACACAGATGATGGACCTGAAAGTAAATGAGCAGCTCCAGACACAGCCCAGCATGCAGGCTGCTCAGAACTGGGAGCTGGAAGTTGAGGAGCAGTACAGAAACCAGCGGGTATGAAATCCAGTAGCCAGCAGGGCTGCACACACTCAGGTGGAGCAGAAGGGGCGGTGCTGGGAGGGGAGGCAGGACTGGAAAGTGAAGTAGCAACCAAGTTCCAAAAATTGTGACCACATTTAGTTTTAGACCAATAGCAGCTGCGCATGGTAAACAACCTAGAATACTAGGGAAGCACAAAGAATGGGAGGATGAGACCAGATAAGAGGAGGGGAAAACGTGAGATGAGAGAGACAGAGAGGGTGAGACTGTAGCAAAGACTGGAGATTAGTTATTTAAGGTAAGGGACACACTGCCCCCAGCTCAGAAGACAGGGCAAGGAACAACTGTAGCCAGAGAACATGCAGCGCTCTCTGGGAGCTACACTGTGGCTGTCTCAGCCACCTCATGACTTTGTGATACCACTGGGCAGTGGGAAGTGAGTCCTCACTTCCCTCCCCAGCACAGCGCCAGACCCTGTGTACTGGGGAAGAATGGAGCCATGAGCTCAGGGAGAAAGGACTAGCGATCAGGACACCCAGGACACATGGCCGAGTGAAAAGTGATTGGCAGGAAAATCACACATACTGCGGCCCTCTTGGTTATCATCCAAGAAAGCGTGCCTTTGCAGGACAGTGGGATAAATACTAAACCAGAGAGCATGCAGACATTAAAATCCCAGGCATACATGGAAACTGAGTAACTGGGGACAAATGTCCATTCTTCACATGGACTATTGGCCCCTGTGAAGAAACCAACTACCTTCTTTCCTGCTTCCAGGACTGGATAAATCATGAAGCAAGCACAGCCCCGCCACAGCAGCAGGTGGTTGTACCCTGGGGATATGACTGGCTAATTGAGACCCCCAAACCACGCAGCACCCCAGCACATTTCACTCACACTGTAAGGAGGTAATGGTGACAAGGACGCATGGTTACAGCCTGTGCATCTCTGTCCCCAGGGCGATAAGCTCCTGAGGGCCCTGGCAATGCCTATTCCTTTTTGTGATGGAATTGCCACACCCTTCAGTAATGGCCATGTTTCCCTTGTTGCCACGTTTGGGGTTAAGAGGATCTCACAGAAGGGAGTTCCTGGAAGCCTCAGACCCCAACTGCTCTTCTGGGCAGCGTCTTACCCACTGGCACCCTGCCACCCATCAGGAACAGAATCCTCGCACAAGAGTCAGCTACCTCCCAACTCATACCCATCTCCAAGCCTTCAGCTGGGGGGCTGGCAGTGAAGGGGTGGACCGAGGAGGAGGGGACTTGGGATCGTGTTCAGGCTTCCTGTGCAGGCAGCTGAGGATATCCATTCACAGTGCATGCACAAGCCATAGCATTGTAAGCAGGACACACTGGCCTGCATACAGCTCTTTAATGGGAGTCAATGGATGGATGAATTTCACTCTGAGTCCAGGTGCTGCCCAGAGGAACAGACAAGGTTGGTTCTTGGTTATTCAGCTATAATCAGTATCGAGTGATCAATGGGAGCACCAAAGCTGTCTCTGAAGCTCACATCCTCCATGTCTGACTGGCAAGGCCTAGAGGGCAAATCTTTGTAACTGCCTCCTGTGTGGAAGGAGACAGGGGCCAGGCCTCTGAGCAGAGGAGTGTGGCCAGGGTACACAGTCAGCACTGCACAGGAGGCGGCTGCTCTTAGAGCCTAGGGAACTGGGACAGTGAAAGCCAAAAAGGAAAGAAAATGGTGTATTACACTACTGACTTCCACATTCCAGGAGGCAAAGAGAGCTCAGGGAGAGTGGCACCTGGGGGCAGCAATAGAGTGTCCAGGGCAAAGCCAGGATGAAGGAGGGCACCTGGAGGTGACTGGTGGGGCGGCAGGATGTTGGATGGGAGTCCTCCCTGGCAGCTGGGTTTCGGGCTGAGTGAGGAGGGTGAGCACACCGAGTCCTAGGGGTTCACCTGAGCAAAGAATCTGGGGCTGGGGCTCAGGAGCAGACTTGGGGACAAAACAGGAGAAAGTGGCTGTGGACAGCCCTACCTTCCATGTGCCTCACCAGGGCTTCAGAAAATTCATGGAAACCTCCTCACCTACCTTAATCTAAGCTCCTGGGTCCAGCCATTCACACCCAGAATCCTACGGCAGATGGCAGATGCCCCCTCTCTCTTTCCTCCAGTCCTTTCCTTTGTTCCCACATGGCCCTTTCCCTGTAGTGTCCCCTGTCCTCCCAAGCCCACTTTCAGCTTTTCTCTCCATCCCTGCTTTCTGTTCCTGCATCCTTGCTCTCTGGACATTTCCGACTGCTGCCGATTCTCGGCCTTCCCTGGTCCCGACACACAGGAACACACAGACTCACACCTCACATGAACTTCCCTCTCCAGGTTCCTTCTCTGGTTTTGTTCCTCTGGCCTTTGTTTCCAGCTTCAAGATTTCAGGTGCAGCTCTGTGCTAGCATTAGGCTCTATGTGAAGACTAATGTAATAAAGAGGATTTGCCATAAGAACCTACAGCAGGGAAAGGCAGTTTTGTTACTCTCACGTGGGCACCCAGAGTGACCCTGTCTATTGGAGACAGACAACACCTCTACTTAGGACATCTAAAACGGGAACAAATAGAATGTCATTCTGTAAACACAATTCTTTCCACAAAATGTTTTTTTTCTAAAGAGGAAAAAAAATACAAACATTTCCCTTGTTTACACAACAAATTGATTAAGGAAATCACATATCTTTCTGTAGATACAAATTCCCAGCAAGAAGTTTTATGGAACAAAGTGGTTTCCTTGTTGAATATATTCCTTGATGAACATATTCATCCATCATTCAACAAAAACGTTTTGTGTTAAATTTTAAACACTGAATTACTCTACAAATATAAAATATGCAAAATACTAAAGCTGTTTACATGCAAGGCATTAAAATCGCTTTTCTTGTCAAAGTGACTGAGGTATTATTTTTACACTTCTGGTACTACACACCAAATGGGACCTGTCCCTCATGGCTCAATTTCTGCTGGAGCCCAAAGACTTACAGGGTGGAAACTGGAGCTTTGAGAGAAGAAACAGGCTGCAGAATTGCCCAGAGGCACAGGATGCTTGGGCAAGTGATGGTGAGACCCAGCTTCCATTTACAAATGAGGACACAGGATGCCGAGAGCTCACGGGACACCACAGTGTCTCCTCCGAGTCTTCAGCTCAAGCCCAGGGTGCCCCTCAAGCTGCACCACCTACATAGGGGACCAGCAAACTCTGCTCCAAGTTTGCAGGCAATCTGGTCTCTGTGGCAACTACTCAGTGCTGCAGCTGAGGTGCAAAAGCTGCCATGGACACTATGGAAATGATGGGGTCAGCTGTTTTCCAACTTAAAGCACTGAAATTTGAACTTCATGCAAGTTTCACATGTCATGAAATATTCCTTTGGTGTTGTTTTTCCCCATCCATTAAATGTAAAAATTATTCTTGGCCTATGGCATATATGAAAACAGGAGGCAGGGCAGATGCAGTCCATCAGCCGTAACTTGCCAACTTCTGCTCTCAGTCTCAGGCACCAGAAGACACAGGAAGAGGGGGAACCATCTCCCTCTGCACCACCTGCTGCGCTCAGCTCCAGAGACATGGGATGCAGTGTCCCTGGTCATCAGGTCCACATCCCACAGCATGGACACAGACACTGCACACTGCCCCAGAGGAGAGAAGCCCCAGCATCAGAGGCTGAGCTCAGGAGACAGCAGCATCCAGTCTCCAGAGAGTAAAGCCCTGCTGGGGACTGTGGTCAGTTTGGGGAGGGAGAGTTTATGGAGGGGATTATCCCAGAAGCCAACAAGGTGAGGACCTGGCCTGTGTCCCCAGCACAGGACTGGTCAGAAAGGTGTTTTGAATGCATAGAATGTGCTCCTCTAAACAAAATAAAAGTCAACAGCAGCAGAATCTTCCAATTCACAGACCTCACCCTCCTCAAAACAAAACAAAACAAAACAACAACAAAAAAACTACCCAATGAGAGCTAACCATGCCCTTTCCTGTCCCTCCTTTCCTTAGCTCTCGCTTCTTCCCTGCAGAAGCCATGGTAAAGGGGGCAATGGAAAAGCCAAATTTTGCTATGAATCCTGGTGGCAGCCTGGGGCTGCTGTGATTGCTATTGCATTTATCCCACTAAGACAGTACCCTAAACCCAGCCCTACTCCAGCTGTGATCAGAGTAGAAAACACAGGGACTGGCATGAGCATGGCGCAATGGGGCTCCACCAATCATCCATTCACCCTAAGAAGAAGCCCAGACCTCAGGAATCTTCTACTGAGGCCACAGAAGGAACCAGGTAACCAATCACATCTATCTTTTTTCTTTATTCATGCGCTCAATAAATGGTATTTTCTTCTTTCTGAAATGTCTAGTTCTAAGGAGTACTTAATTCAACTAAGCATTGTGGATAGATGCAGGAGCTTAAAATAGGTAGTAAGTCACAGAACTTGGCCCTCTGAGGTTATCCTGGGGCAGTGCAATCTTCATGGAAAGGGGGGAAAGGAACGCAGCCATTTGTTTTTCAAATAAAACAACAGCCATTTGGGGGCCATGCTTGCAGAAGAGTGTGGCATGTTTAAAAAGTCAAACCCTGCACATCACTCCAGCTCTTCAGAAGGACATTCTTGTCATAAGCCATCTGCAGACATTGCTGGAGTCCCTGAAACAGAAGCAAGACTTCTCTCAGCAGATTTTCAATCACAAAACAAAAACAAAAACAAAAACAACTCCACTGTGCCAAGACTTGGGCTCGAATAGTTGGATATGGCCTAATATCCTAAGCTATTCTGCAAAAATGTTTTCAGGATAGATTTTTATTTTCCTAACTCATTTGTTGAATATCATATCAGATCCTTCAACTTCAACTCTTTTTGCTACAAACAAGATTTCTTTTGCACAAGGAATTGTACAAAACTCAAGCCAGATTCTTAGCAACCACAGGCATAGACAGCTCCACTTTAACATCTTTAAGACATAGTTTTCAGTGCTTTCTGGAGGCCTGAGTTTGTCGGATAAATGAGAAATCCATTCTTTGTTTATGTGAGGGTTTTTTTTTTGTACCAGAGATCAAACTCGGTTCCTTACGCTTGTGAAGCAGGTGCCAGAACCACTGAGCTAAATCCCCGGCTCTATGTGGGGTTTTTTTAGGGCTCTTTTGGAAGAAAACATTAAAAGCTGTTTTGTCAATAAACCAAGGAAAAATTATGACTCAGACAACTGAAAAGAACAGTTTCCAGGCAGCATAGAACATCAAGAATCTAAGCCCTTTGGTCTCCACCCACAGGTAAAATTCTACCTGACTCTAATAGATCAAAAGATGCTATACTAAAACCACAGTTGCTGGCAGTGCCATGGCCAGGGTGCCTGTGATGATGCTCAGAGAGGACAGCCTCACCAGGAGAGGGGCTGCCACACAGACTTGACACAGCCACGCTGTCATCCTGCCAAGCTGGGCGAGCCCTGGACACCTCTGCAACATCTACTCAATAAAAACAAGAATGAGACATCACAGAACGAAGCTTTGGGGGAGTGGTATGGAAAAGAATGGACACACAGAAGGACCTTCAAACACCTGTGTCTGTTCTGTGCTCTCCACCCTCTTGTGACAATGCTAAGAGCCTGGTGTGAGGCCTGACCCCTCTCACTCAGGCCCACCTGGTTCCAGGAGTGGACACACCCCCAGGTCTGCTCACTTAGGGCCCAGTGCCCACTGGCAACCGATCAGGATGTCATGCAGCCATCCTGCAGAAAGCAGTGTCCAGGTCACGATGGAGGTGGTGATCAGGGCTGGAAACAACCAGTGCTTCAGGGGCACACACACTGTCAGGTGCCGCCCTGTGCACCTGGCAAGCAACCTCCCATTCCACAGCACTGCTGCTCAAGGTACACAGTCGTGCCTCATCGACATACAGGTGAGGAAACCAAAGAGGCCAAGTCACCTGCCTAAGGTCACACAGCTCGACTGAGCTGAAAGTGTGCAAGACAACACATATTTGATTAGAAACTAAAGTTTTTAATCACATAATACAAATATATCTGTTAGGGACACATTCTCTTTTTAATTCTATTATAAATTACAAAAGCAAAAAAGCTAGAAAATATGATTACATAAAAAGGATAATTAGGTTAACTCTTCAGTACATCCAATTCCACATCCTTTTCCAAACATATAGAAATACAAATAAATATGGACATTATAAAATGAATAGGATCATATGTACACAGAGAATTTACTTATTCCACATAATAAATCCTGGAGATTTTCTTGTTGGTAAAGCAGAATGTATCATCACTGGAATGCCTAATTAGTAGGTCACTACTGCACACAGTTTTTATTCTATTGCTTTCATTTAGTTTCCATTATGTCACTGCTGCACATTTATATTGCTCCCACCTTCACAAACAACACTACAAAATAACTTCTCCATGACATTTTTCTCACTCTATTTTCTTAAAATCAACTGAATTACTGAATCAGTGTTCACACATTTACCACCACAAGAAATGGTGCACTAATTTCTATTCCCACCAACAGTGTACAGACATCTGATGAACACAAGATATTACAGTGGTTTCTTATTTGTTGCCAAACTGATGGGCAAACATATACTTCTTTCCTTTTTATCTTACTAGTTCTGTTTTTGTCTGTGGGATGGAACACAAGGGTGACTCATCACGGAGCTATATTCCCAGTCCCACCCCCTTTCCTTTCATTTTTAAAATTTTGAGACAGAGTCTCTGTAAGTTGCCAGGCCTGGCTTCAAACCTGCCATCCTCCTGCCCCTTCCTCCCACATAGCTGGGGTTACAGGCGTCCACCGCACCACTGCGCCAGGCTTCTTTATTATTAGTAAAACTAAACATGATTTTGTGTGATCACTTTTTATGTATTTTTAGTTGCCTATTTCTGTCTCACAGGGATGCTTCTCTTAAGGTGTCGAGCTTCTTTTTATTGTCTACACGCATACTCACTCAACATACACAGCCACAGACATACATAAAAGCATTTGACATTAACTCATCATACACAGAAATACTCTCTTTCTCCACTGTCATTTAACTTGGCTTGAGTCGGTTTTTAAAATATAATTTATGAAAAATTTTAAGGCACACAAAACAATAAAAATTTATATAAATTTCAACCTTAAGAAAAAAAATTACCTACACAAGCAGAGCTGTAAATGGAATCCCCATTATATTTTAAATGTCTTTTATAAACTACATATGGATCTATTTTTCTAAAAATTTAATTTGACAACCTGTGTTTTCTATCCCAGAAAAAGTAGTCCATTGTATTGGGACTATTTATATATCCAAATTTATTTCTATCTCTTCTTTTTCACTATTTGTCCCATTTTTTTGTTGTTTCCTTTCTTTGTTGTTATGGAATTGAGGGGTGAGTTGTTCTCTATTTGTTGTTCTACCTGTTTGGAAATTATTTACTCTATGCATTATAATTCTAAAATATTATTATCCATACATAGCAAAGCTTTAGTAGTTCTGAACTATGTAGTTCCTTCTGATCACCTCACATGGTGTATGCTGTTATCATTCATAGTCATTGATCTTCCTTCCTAATCTAGCAGCTTCCATGGGGATCACTGACCATCTTCTAGAAGTAGACCTTCAGAAATCCCTTTAATGTGGTCCTAATTCTCTTGATTTGCTTGTCTGAAATGTATCTTTCCCTCTCACTTCTCAAAGGTAAATTATCTAAGCACAGAGCTCCAGGTCTGCAATTCTTCTCAGCTCACGTGGTCTCCCAGCTGCACTGTCACACCGGGAAGTCATTCGTCTGTCTAAATCCCATTCGAAGGTAGTTAATCCATCTGTCGCTTCTGATTTTAGGATTTTCTCTTTGTCTTTGGTGTTCTCTGTTTGTACTCCATTCCATTTAGGTTTGGATTTTTTATGTCTCTTGCTTAGGATTTATTGTAGCTCCTGAATCTCGGAGTCAGTGACTTCCCTTCCTCAAACAATGCCCACCCTCCCCATGATCTCGTGTCAGAGCATAATTCTGTTTCATTGTCTCTAAACCACTCTTTCATGTTTTCTACCCGTCTCTCTGCTGAGTTCTCTGTAATGTCTTTCTCTCTGCCTTGTGAGTGACTAGGTCTCTACTCCCCTGTTCAGCAGCTGCCTGACTCGTGCACCAGTTCCCTGATTCTGTTCACTTTTCAGTGCTGTCAGTCCCTGCAGCCCATGTGGCTGCCTTTGGTTGGACCCGCGGACCTGGCGGTAAGCCTCACACCAGGAACCACAGTTAACAGATGACCAGCTTCAGTCTAGTTTTCCTGAGCTGTGTGAGACCCACGGTGCCACAGCAACCTGAGAGGAAAGATACACCTTCCCCACAACAGAATCTGGAGGAGATGAGGTGGGTTTAAATTGATAGAGAAAAAGAAGCAGCGAGATGGCTTCACACTCAACCATGCTCAGAGAATTCATCCCAGCTGCACTGTGTCACTCAGGCATTGTTTCAAAGCTAGTGAGTTATAGGTCAGAAATAAACTTTTCTGTACTGTTTTTTCCTGGTACTGGAGATAAATCCCGGTCCTTCGCACTGAGCCATGTCCTCGGCCAATTTT
Source organism: Heterocephalus glaber (assembly GCF_000247695.1). Next base: position 21,293,834 of record NW_004624768.1, read on the forward strand.
AAATTTTATTTTTTTAAATTGTGAGACAAGGCCTTGCTAAGTCTCTAAATTGCTCAAAGTGGTTAGAAACTGAGGTCTTCTTGCCTCAGCCTCCCAGAGAGCTAGGTGGTATGCCCCACCATGCTTGGCTCCATGGGATACTTTGTGACATTTTCACAAATGTTAACACTAGGACCACAGCTTTCTTTTTGTATGCATTGGCCTGAGGGACCATTCCAAATCCTTTTATTTATTTTTAAATCAAATCACTTTTTCCAAGGCATAAATAGCAGCACCTAATGACATATGCTAGGTTTTGTTGTTTCTCCCAATTGCAGAATCTTCTTTTAAAAGAAAAAGTTAATCTAAATGTTGCTTTTGAAACCCCTTTTTTTTCTCAGTGGAAAACAGCACAAGAATAAGACTTCACCTCTCTTCTCTCCTAACACCCCTTCGAGGAGCCCTACTTCGTGACATGAATAAGCCAGTCCTGGGGAAAGAGGCTGGACAATTGCTTTCTTAAAAATTGGACTTTCTCAAAAGTAATCAGGGGCCTAGGAGGGGAAATGAGAGAAAAGATCAGAGATGGAGATCAACTGACAGAACTGAGAGAGGTCTCTCTCTAGAAAGAGGAATTTACTTTTAAATTTGTTTCAACTCTGAAAGTCATAGTTTCTAGATTGAAAGACCCACTGAGCACCCAGCAAAACAAAGACAAAGAGGACACAGAGAAGCTCTGAGGGGTAGAAGATCCTAGTGGTGGGGTGGGCGGCATCCCAAAGGGAAGGGTCCAATGGCCCCCAACTTCCACCAGAACCACAAGATACAAGGGCAGAAGAGACACACTCAACACACCCAGGGACACCAGTCTGCAGCCTGGCATCCTACAGTCACCTGGCAACCGGGCAGGAAGAGGGCAACACAAAGACAACTTCAGACAGGAAAGGATGCAAAAAGTTTCTCTTATACACAATCTTAGGCCGTTTCTGCAAAGAGTTCCAGAAAAGTGAGAGTTAACCGAGAAAGGGGGAAACAGGATCCAGGCTGCCTTCGGATGGAGCCTGAGTCCCAGGACCCACTCTTGGGAGAGTGGGGAAATAAAGTCAAGGGATGAACCCTGAGCCACAGGTTTAGGGTCCACAGGTCTCAATCTGAGCAGGTGGGCAGAGGCTCTGACCATGCATTCACTGCCAAATGGACTTTGGACCACTCTAAAACCTCACAGGAGAAGCCACAGCACAAAGGTCAAAGCCCACCCCAGGGAAGGCGGCACCCCCAAAGGGTTCCTCTGATTCACCAGCCTGGAGAGTGCAAGGCTCACATGTCTGGCTGCGCCTATGACAGCTGAGGCTGGGCCCTTAGTTATCGATCTTAAAGCTAGAAAACATTTCCAGATGTTTGAACCACAGTGTGTCAAATAAGTGTTTTTCTTTGGCCTGGGGATTTAACTCAGTGGGACCACATCTGTCTGGCAAGCACAAGGTCCTGAGTTTGATTCCTGGAACCAAAAATAAAAGTGTTTTTCTTTAACTTCCTTTTTTTGTTTTCTTGTACTGGAAATTGAATTCAGGGCCTTCACATTTAGCTATAGCCTCCCACCCCAGGTAAATTCTGAAGAGTCTAAGTCACCAAATAGTCCTGGCTGGGCTCAAACATGTGATCCTCCTGCCTCAGCCTGCCACAGTGTTGAGATCACAGCCCTGTGCCAGCACACTCAGCTTATCTTCCCTTTAGAAAATAAAGCATCTGTGATTTGAAGATGATCAAAGTGACTCCTGTTATGGCTTGTGACTAGATGGCCCCTCAAAGCCTCACACAGCAATAGGTTTTTTCAGAGGTGGCTGAATCTAGAGTGTGTGATGCTGGGATTAAGGGCATGTGATTACTAAACCAGTTCACTGATTGGCTAGGCATCACCCTAATGCCAGTAGTCTGGATAAGATAAAAGGGGCAGAAAGACACTGTTAAGGTCCCTTGTTGCTTTGGTACTTTCTGGCCAGCACCATCAACTGTTTCTGCTCTGTCATGCCACTCTGCCTTGGACCCAGCCAATTATGAACTGAAACCTCTGCAAATTGTGAGCCAAATAAACTTTTCCCCCTTTAACTTTGGGTGTCAGGTATTTTGTCTCAGCAATGAGAAAAGTAACTAAGACAACTCATTGTTGACTCTTGTCACAGGCAATGAACATTCACTCAATCCTCACTAAGCACAGGGCACTGCCTACATATCCTAGGTGTTCATCTTATTTAATTCTCACATCACTTCTCCAATATGTGGATTACTCAGGGAAAGAAGGTATTGACTTTGCTCTTTTGCTATTATACATAGAAAGTGAGGCTCACAAAGGTTATGGTAGCTGCCCCGATGGCAGAAACAGATTCTGTCGCAAGTGGGACGTTCTCACCATTCCAACTCACTGGCTGTGCCAGAGCAGGTGAGCCACTGTCATGGTAGATTTCTCCTGTGTTGATAACTCTATTCATACATATGCAATACATCTTCCTGTTTTACATCATAAAATTAGTTTAACCAAGAAGGCAGTACGGTGGAAGAAGAATTCAGAGACAGATCCAGAACGTGGTCTCTAGTATGAGACACAGAATGAAGAGACTCAGGGCATCAGGGGTAATGGGGCTAGGCAGGGCAGCGTGTGTGCTCCACACACAGAGAGCAGCTGGTTATCCTCTCCTCCAGGCTCCTCCTACCCCACCTCTCATCGTAAGACCCTCTGAGAGAGCTTGACCCTGGATTCCACAGCAGAGTGCCCCAAGATATCATCTATGTTTACCTCCCTCAAACCTCACAAATTCCCTGGGTCTACTCGTCTTTTTCTCTTGGGACCTCTCAGGATCGTGCCACATCAGAGGTGCTTTTGTGTCCAACCTTTCATGTTACAGAAGAGAAAATGAAGCACAAAGAGGAAAGGAGGGTGTCCCAGAGCACAAGGCCAGGCCATCCCAAGCCTGCCAGAGCCAGGGGAAGGCCACAGAGGATGGCTGCCAGACGGCTTCTGCTCTGGATCACACCCCCTCCACACAGTTCACTCCTCAGCAAACTCCACCCCCCCCATCCAGGGAAGCCAGAGGGATGGTAGAGAGAGGGCATATTTAGGACCAGGCAGCAAATGCTAAACCTCAGCTCAGCTTCTGCCTCCATTTCTTCACCTGTGAAATGGGCTGATGAGCCCAACCATCCTGAGGACCCATGAGCTCATAAGCACAAAAGCCTGGAGTCAAGTGACAAGCTAGTGGCTGTTGCTATGGTTTAGATGTAAGATGCCCAAAGTTTCATGTGTTCTGAAGTACAGCTTTTGGAAGGTAACTGGATCACGAGAGTCTAACCATATCAGTGAATTAATCCACCGGTGAGATCATGATTTGACAGCATCATTGAGAGATGATGGAAAGTTAGGATTAGGGCCTAATTGAAGGGAGTAGATCATGGGGTGTGATCTTGGGGACTACATTTTGTCCCTCTTTCTCTAATCTCAGCTTCCTGGTTGCCATGAGGGGAGCAGCTTTCCTCCACCCCACTGTTCTACCAGGATGTCCCTGCCTCACCACAGGTCCAAGCAGTGGAGCCAGCTACCATGGGCTGAAACCTCTGAAACCATGAGCCAAAGTAAATCTTTCCTCCTTTCAGTTGATTTTCTTGGGAATTTGGTTCAGAGGTGCAAAGCTCTTCCCACTGTAGAAGCTATGCTGGCCAAGGGCCACTCTGCCTGGTGCATCTGCACCAGGGCAGCAGCATCACCAGGGAATGTGTTAGAAAAGCAAATCCCTGCTCCTCAAAGGACTACTATCTAGAATATATAAAGAACTCAAAAAAATCAGACCCCCCCAAATTTAAAGACCCAATTCAAAAATGGGCATCTGAAATGAACTGACATTTCTCAAAGAAGTAAAAGCAGCAAATAAATATATGAAAAAATGTTCAACATCACTGGTCATTCGAGAGATGCAGATGAAAACAACACTGAGATTCCACCTTACCCCAGTAAGAATGGCTGTTATCAAGAAATCAACCAATAACAAATGCTGGCGGGGTTGTGGAGAGAAAGGAACCCTGGTCCACTGCTGGTGGGAGTGTAAACTGGTGCAACCACTGTGGAAATCAGTACGGAGATACCTCAAACAGCTAGGATTAGAAGTCCCATTTGACCCAGCTATTCTTCTGCTGGGTATCTTCCCAAACGAGTTAAAAGAATCATACCACAGTGATATATACTTACCAATGTTTATAGCAGCACAGTTTGTAATAGCTAAAGCTTGGAAATGGCTCAAATGCCCATCAACTGGTGATTGGATAAACAAGATGTGTTTTTTTAATGAAATGGAGTACTACTCAGCTATAAAGAGTGAGAAACTAGAGGCATTTATAGCTAAGTGGATGCACATTGAGGTGATACTCAAGTGAAATAAATAGGACACGTGTAAATACTGAATAGTTTCTCTGGTGTGAAAAACTAAAAGTGTAAATAAGGATAAGAATATATAATTGATATTGTGAAACAGGAGAAAATGCAAGTCCCTTGCACCTCCATCCCCCAACTCTGGAACTCTGTGGTGGGGCAGCCCTCTGTGTTCGCAAGCCCTCTTGGTGAGCTAAGCATAGTAAAGTTTAAGAATCCTCAAAGCACCTGCTACATGCACCACCTAGCAGTGTCAGATCCCACAGATCCCAAATCCTGCAAAAGGATTTGCTCCCAATGTTGAGCTCTTGGTGGAAGACTGGGAAGAAGCCATACTCTGAGAAACTAAATGCAAGAAGGAACTGCTGCTCCTTCTTTCTAGCCTTCTATCAACTCTGAGATTAATTAAAGGCACAGTTAATAAATTGGATGAATGAGAACAAATAAAACTTGAACAAAAAGGCACAAGTCTCTACTCTTAGTCTGCTCACAAGTGTTGCTCAGAACTTACTGGTTGTGGACCCAGCCATGGTGCAGGAGGCCAGTGTGGAGAAGGAGGGAGAAGGGGCGCCAAGTGTCCTCAGAAGCAAGTGCCAGGCATGAGGGGAGACTTAGAGCACCAACAGAGGAGTGGCAGTGGCCAGACCCCACCCTGGTTTGTCCAGGGCACGGAGGGAATGCTTCCTTGGGTGATGAGACACTGCCCTCTTTCTGTGAGGACAGGAAGGAGCAGGAAAGGTGGCCAGGGCACTACTCTCTACTGGCTACAGATGCCAGGACAGACAACCTGTCCAACAGATGAAAAGACTTCACATCCCCACAGCCAATTGAGTAGCAGGGCAAAGGGCTACACCAAGGCCTTGGGTGCCCTTCTTCCAAGCACTATGAGGGACAAAGCAGGAATAGCAGACGTGGGCAGAGGGAGAGATGCCCAAGAGGGGCAGCTGGCAATCCTGCAACATCCCGAGGGCTGGGGAAGACAGGCTCAGGTTTCATGGATACCCTTCTCTTTACAGGTGCACCTCTTTGATTCCAAACCCAGCATGCATTTCACAGCACCATGAAGATGATGAGGAAAGGCAGTGCTTTCAGAGCACCTGTGTGTGCCAGGTGCCACCTGATCCTTACTCTCTGCCACTAGTCAGTTTCCATAAGAGAACACCTGAGGAGAGGCTGATTTCAGTTCACAGTTTCAGAGGTTCAGTACATGGTTGTCTGGTGGGTTTAGGGGCCTGTGGCAGCATAGTATAGTATGGTAGGGATCACATGGTGGAACTGCTCACCTCATGGCAGCCATGAAGCAAAGGGGGAATAGGATAGGGCCACAATGGTCCCTCCAAGGTCGTACCCCCAGTGACCCACCTCCTTCCCAGGAGGCCTCACCTCATAAAGATTCCACCACCCCACAATAGTGTCACAGGCTGGTGACTAAGCCTTCACCATGTGGTGTTTAGGAACATTCAAGATCCAAACAGTAGCAACAACCAAATGAAGTGAGCCTGTGATCAGCCCACCCTACATACAGGAAATAGCAGTGAGGAGAGTGTGCCAGGCACCTTAGCCACTAGGTTCACTATGCCATGGAGCCAGCTAGCCCATGCACCTGCCTCATGTCTTTTTTGATGAAGCAGAGTAAAATTATTTTTGAAAGGAACTTAAAGAAAGTAGTAAATAGTTTTTTCCAGTACTGGGGATTGAACTCAGGACCATGTGCTTGCAAGACAGGCGTAGGGCCACTGAGCTAAATCCCTGGTCCAGGAAGTAGTAAATTAACTTCCTAAAATAAATGCAAATGTGCAACTAAACCTGGATACACACCAGCAACCAAGAACGGGATAAATCACACAGTAATTACTGTTTCAATGAAGATCCAATTGTTAATTGCAGTGTGTTCCAGGCATTCCACATGAGCAACTTACCTGAAAAGCTTTTCAATTTGTATGTCAGGAAAGTTGGTAATTAAATACTTCAACTCCCCACTGACTTTATTAGAGATGTGATAATCTTTCATAGTTAGCTTATAATTATTTTATTTGTCAAATGAAATCGATATTTGGTTTGGGAAAGTGCTAAACCTATAGTCTTTTTTAAAAAAAATCCCTTGGGACTTGCATTCCACAAGGAGCATGTGGCCCTGGCTATACCTGTCTACACAACCCGAAGAAGGTTTTCTGGGATGCAGGACTGGCATCTTAAACCACTAATGAGTTATCTTACCTTAGCCTGGCCTACACACAACCTCGATGTCACCAACGGGGAGATTTGCTTTTAAATGACTTTAAAAAGTAATCATATGGGCACCCTCAACCGAGGTGCTGAGTCGCACGGAAGACACCAAATCACCCCGCTGCAGACAGGTAGCCACCTGGTTCCACACTACAAAGATGCAGAGGACACCAGACCACCAGACCAACGTACTGAGTCCCGCTGTTCCCAGCCCAGAGGTAGGGGCTTCTGAGCCGCTGTCCCACTGCTCCTGGTCCAGAGGAAGGGGCTTCCCGGTCACCATCCCTCCCACTGCTCCCAGCCCAGAGGAAAGGGCTTTTGGGCCACCTTCTGTCCCACTGTTCCTGGCCCAGAGGAAGGGG